>NW_021029647.1:72376-146660 GCF_004153795.1 Camellia sinensis | reverse complement strand
TTTTGTGTGGGTGAAAATCTGACCACACTGCCCGTTTAGTGATCAGCTGGAGAGTACAAGCAGAATAGATGGCTTAAGCAACCTGAAACAGAAAGAAAAAGCTCCGGTGGTGGTTCTTCCACCCGGGGGCACTCCGACGATCAAGTCAGTATATCTCTCAAAGATAATCAAGTACTAAACTGAATACTCAAAGTATAAATTACATACCTTAGACCCACGGGGGTGCCTCTCTTTTATAATATACTCAATCCAAGTCCCACTAGAAGTATGACTTCTATGAACTCCAATTTACTGTTTACTCTGGACTCTTTAAGAGATAAAGATAAACTCCCTAAGAGCTTTATCCTTATCTTGGTTAAGTCCCCTCTTTGCCTTAGGACTCTTGCCCCTTATCTCGGATTCCGATATCTTCGGAGATGACCTCGGCTTCTCCGAGATTACCTCGGCTTAACTACCAGGGCACGTGGCACCTCGGCTGACACGTCGGCGTCACCATGCCACGTGTTAGTATTCAGAAAATATATCCCCACACTATTTATTTGCTTATAACCCTTGAACTCACCCACCATAAAATGTCCCCATCAATCCCTTTCATTTTCGAAAAAACCCTGACCATTCGAAAAAACCCTGACCATTAATATATTTAATTTAATTTATCTTTTACCATATGACTTACTTAGCCCTTGTTTGATATGATCTAAAAAAATTAAAAAGTTAAAAAGTTAAAAAGTCACTGTCTTATTTAAGTCACATCATTTTATTTGAATTGTCTTTGCCTTGCCTTTAATTTATCTTTTACATTATAACTTCCTTGGTTTGAAATCCTTTTATTTGCCTAATATATTTATTAGTATATAGTAACCATGTTATATACGGATATAAATAAATAATAAAAATTAGTTTTTAAATTAGAATAATAATTAAAACTTTTAAAATATGTAGTAAAAAAGATTTAAAATCAATCAAATTTTATTAATTTTTATCAGAGTTACGCATAAGAGATGGTTTTTATTCTGATGTCATCAATTATGTGTTCTAAGTTTTTAATAAAAAAATTGCATGTCCTAATTTAATTGTAAAAATTAAATTATAAATTACAAAAATTATATTTACGATAAAATACAAATACATTTCGCTTTATAAGTTTCGTAATGTTTATTTACCATATGATAGTAGAAAATTATACTTGTTAATATACTATTTTTTTTCTTATTTTGTAAAACTTAAAAATTTGTTGACTCAAAATTATAAATTGTCTTATATCATAAAGTAAAAATAGATTAGGATTGACTTGTGATGTTTGGACTAAACATTGGCCTTAAAACTAGTTGACTCAATATTTATACCAGTGTGACATTCATCTAATCATTAAAAATTATCTTGATCATTTAAAATTGTCTTTATTAATTCATGACCGATATGAGTTAGTTTAGGAGTTCCAATATTAGATTAAATATTAAAAAGGAGCATAGAAAATCTAGCTTGAGTCGATTGTTTTTCGCCTATAATTAGGGGTGTGCATAATACCGCCGAAACCGCCGAAACCGCCAAAACCGCACCGAACCGCACCGAACCGCACCGCCAAGGCAAATTCGTTATTATTTGTCAATCGAACCGCCGGTTTTTGGTAAGAAAAATGGCAAATTCTAGTGACACTTTTATCAATCCGCCGGTTTCTATTTTTCTTCGTTTACGGTACTTTTTATCAATCAATAAAAATTATTTAAAAATATTAAGAGCATTACATTTGAACAAATTAATATAAAATTTGAACTTTAAAACTTTAAGATCTACACATTTTCTTTGACTCTATCCATATTACTAATATTTGAGAAAGCAATAAAAACAAATTTCAATAATTATTACATGAAGAGACATGTGTGGCAAAAGTTTGTAGTACACCATTTTAAAAAATAATATTAATTCAAAGTTTTCAATACAGAAAATATGCATCCAGTTTTATGTTATGCTTGGGTAGGAATTTGAAAAGGGAAAGGAAAAAAATAGATGAGATGTGAATGAAATATAATTACATTTGACCTAAATTCACCTTTTTTTTTTTCTTTTTTTTCTTGTAAATGACTACTTCCAAACTATGAACCAAACACATTATCAATATTTCAAAGAACTTTTGGATCCTTTATTATATTGATATACACTATCTAAAAAAACCTATATAATATTTGGTGAGAGAAGTAAATTCTTAAAATAGATTATCAATCCCATTATAAGGAAATTGTTAATTCATAAGATACATGCTAGATAGGGCATGTACTCATAAATATTAGACCCAACCTGTGAAGTGTATATGCCTCAAAAAAGAATTTAAAAAATTAAGAAAAAATGGTTGATTGGCATATATCATGCGTAGGGAGTTGTTTGAGGGCAAAAAATATTACTTACATCTATATATATTAATTACTTCATATTTCATACACACACAAAAAAAAAAAAAAAAAAAAATCAATAGACATGATAAAAGCGGTTATTGGTGGATCTTCACATACAGTGTTTTTACGTAATTTTTTTTTTAATCTATATTGTATAATTACATTATTAAAAACTTCATATTGATTAGTGTGAGTTTTATAAATTAAAAAAAATAAATTAGAATTTAAAAATGCATGCTGTGAAATGGAAACAATATATGTTAGGAAAAGATATATGTTTTTGGTTGGGCTTGCCTCCAGGCTACCATTTGGATTGAAAGGTTTAGTTCGGTTTATTGGGCTCACTTTTGGATTCCTTTTTGATAGGGTTTGTTGAGTACATTATTCCTGTAAAAAATCACATCAATCAAATATCGAATACTATGCATTCGGATCACTTTTTTATAAACCGTTAATTTTATGACCGTCCATTTTTTTCACAACAAAAGTGATCCGATTACATAGTATTCGCTATCTGATCGACGTGATTTTTTAAAGGAATAATGTACTCAACAAACTCTAAAATGTGAATGGTTCTAATTATCGAAAAGAGACTCAAAAGTGAGTTCAATGGGCCAAACTAGACCGAATTGTTCCAGATCTAGATTGGAAACCGTCCGGACCCTATGTTTTTATAGTATAATGTGATATATGCAATTATGAAGAGAGAGAAAAGTTCATATATATTAATATGAGTTTAAAAAAAAAAATCATAATAAAAAAAATATGAAGAGAGACTATAAAAAGTGAGTTCAATGGGCCAAACTAGACCGAATTGTTCCAGATCTAGACTGGAAACCGTCCGGACCCTATGTTTTTATAGTATAATGTGATATATGCAATTATGAAGAGAGAGAAAAGTTCATATATATTAGTATGAGTTTAAAAAAAAAATCATAATAAAAAAAATATATGTTACAAAACAATATCAGAATGTTTGGAAACACATACTCCGGTCTAATAATAGCTTATGATATATGTAATTATAGGAGAAAAAAATTCATAGAGATTATCATAAGTTATACAAAAAAACAATTGACAACTGAAAAATAGGTTAATATTACAACCCACC
The DNA here is from genome assembly GCF_004153795.1 of Camellia sinensis. Taxonomy (NCBI): domain Eukaryota; kingdom Viridiplantae; phylum Streptophyta; class Magnoliopsida; order Ericales; family Theaceae; genus Camellia; species Camellia sinensis. The sequence continues at coordinate 143,159 of NW_021029647.1, read as the reverse complement.
CTTATTAACGTAGAAATTGCTTAGAATTTAATCTCTGTCACATCTCACATAAACCTTACATAGACTCCATACTACACAAATTAATCTCCACTATATAATGACTCACTCAGAAAATTCTGAGTAAGTCTAGTTTAGCAGACTTTTCCCAAAAAATATATACTACCAAATGAAATCATAATTTAAGCATATAACTTTGAGAATGCAATCATGGGATATCATTTATATTGAAAAATAATATTTATATTTAATAGTAAAAATGTTACATAAAAATAAAAATAAAAATAAAAATAAAAATAAAAATAAAAATAAAAACAAAACAAATCAAAGTAAGATGACAAAAGTTATTCAAAATCAACAAATCAAGATTTCAAATGAAAAAAATAGAGTAAATTACAAATACACCTCCTGAGATTTAATTAAAATACGAATCATCTCCGGTAATTTTAAAAATTACATTCCACCCCCCGAGGCATTTAATTTCATAACAAATTGCCACTTTTATTAATAAATCATCAAATTAATTAACAGTTTTTAATGATGTTAAAAATATGTTTCAATTAATAATTTAGGTAATTTCATTATTATATAGGAGAACAATTATGAATTTTATTTTTTTAGTTAATTCTGTTAAATAAAAAATTCTAATAAGGAGGTATTTGTAATTTTTCAAACCACAGGGGACAATCTGTATTTTAAACAAACCTCAGAGGGTGTATTTGTAATTTACCCAAAAAATAAAAACGAACACACTTCAAACAACACCAAAACAAAACCCGAATACCTACCACAAATAAGGATCGCTACTTAAAAACCAATACATGATATTTGAGAGGGTAATTTGTGTAAACTAATTTCGGAAGTTGGGCCACGCAATGGGCCGAGATAAGCTCGTATAGCTCGGTTTTGGGTTGAACCTGTGTTGGACCAGTCAGAGATAGTTGTTTGGACATGGACCTAGCTATTTGTGCACGACCAGTAATCCGATTAAGGCAACTTCAATAGAGAAGGCCGAGCTAGACGTAGGTCGGCAGAGCGCCACTCTTTGGTCAGGTTTAACATGGCTCGGCTAGAAGTAGAACAAAGCAATATAGCTCGGTTGAGTGTAACGATGGCCAAGCAAAGAGTTTTGGCCATCTCATTTGGCTGGCAGTGAGGAGGGTGTCCCGGGGATAAGCATTGTCCTTAGGAAATGTGACTCCTAAGAGGACTCTATTAAGGAGAGTCAAAGTCCTACTAGGATTGTGCCACGAGAAATCTATAAAAACTCATGACTACACCTATTTCTAGGTATTGCAATTCTTACTCTCGAATACACAGAGCTTTTGTGTCTTTTGTCGACTTGCTGACTTAAGTATCGGAGGCGTTTTCGGCACACACCCGCCGACTAGCTCACGTGTGTTTTTAGGTAGCAAAGCGACAACATTTGAAGGAGCGCAAACTTGATCAACAGGATTATATGAGAAGGATTATTTTATACTCGTACAATTGGCGCCGTCTGTGGGAAAAATCACAGAGAACAAATCTTTTGATTGAGTTTTCCTTCAACTAATTTTAATGGCGCACAACGAAGACTTGCCTCAGTCTGCTGTCGATGGACAAACTCTAGAAGGAGACAGAAGGTGTGAGGATTTGCCTTTTGTTCCGCCCATGGAAGACTTAGACCCCCAGTAACGGAACCCTCATAAGGGCGCACAGGAAAAGCGAGGCTTGAGTCCTCGTCACTCTCAAAACCCAAACGGACAACGAAGGAAGATGGATGCCCAAGTTTTGGAGGATTGCGTAAGGGAGTAAGACAAATTGATTAAGAGAATGACAGCTGACGTGGAAGCCATGAAACGCTATATGAAGGGCAAGCGTGCGACAAGAGCAAAGATCCACGAAGGAAGATCGTGTTCTCATTGTTTAGGAGATCGAGATAGGTAGGCCATGCCTACACATTCCAATAGCAGAAGCCTCTGGACAGGCGATATGCGCTCAAGGACCTCCAGGATTGAAAGGCCTTGCACGAAGGGAAGCAACCCTCACATACTCAGCAAACCACCTCTCAGCACACTGAGCTGCCTAGATCGGTAGATTTGCGAATTGTTCTAGAAAAAACGGCGTGAAAGAGAGAAGACTCTCAGGTCCATGACCCTCAAAGGATCTCGACTCTACAATGGTTGGCACTTAGAACGCACGGAAGTGTCGAGGTTGGAATGCCAGTATTGCATCTTGCCTACGAACCAGCTGATAAGGCATTGGAAAGGTTACAAAGCTCGACATTCGTTCTGGCAATAGAGAATACACCACTGCCCTTGGGCTTCAACCAACCTAAGTTCGCAATCTACGACGGGAAGTTAGACCTTTACATGTACTTGAGCCACTTTCGCCAAATTATGGCCATACATCGGCAGAACAAAGCTCTAATGTGCATCTTGTTTCCGTCAAGCTTGGGCGACCTGGGCTTAACTAGGTTTGAAAAGTTTCCAAAAGGTAGCATCGCTTCATGGGCATAACTAGAGGAGACGTTTGTTACCAAGTTTAAGACGAATACCAAGACGCCAGTTGAGATAAATCAGTTACTCAACCAATTAGGCGATTGTCCTATCAACCTAGCTATTACACAGTACAAGCGGGGTCTACTAGTGAGTCATAAGTTGAGGGATTCAATGACAATGATGTCGTCCCTTACTATGGAAGCCCTGATAGAGAGAGTACACTAACACATCCGGATAGAGGAAGATGGGGCATGTGCCAAGGCAGAGGTCAAAACAACAGCAATGCCGGACAAAAAGCCTTCGGCGAAAATTAACACGATTGACAAGAAGGACCGACCGCGCAAAAATCTTTGCCCAACTGGGGGCAAAGTAGGTTGGCAGGTTTGACCAACTCTTTCTAACAAATCTTTGCACGACTGGGGGCAAAGTGGGTTAGTAAGTTTGACCAACTCTTTCTAACAAATCTTTGCATGATTGGGGACAAAGTGAGTTGGCAAGTTTGACCAATAACTTTTTGCACTCTTTGGCCGAGATGGTTACCTCTGCCAAAGAAGGTTGGCAAGTTTGACTAATAACTTTTTACACTCTTTGACCGAGATGGTTACCTTGGCCGAAAAAGGTTGGCAAGTTGGACTAACAACTTTTTGCATTCTTTCACCAAGATGGTTACATCGGCCAAAGAAGATTAGCAAGTTTGACCAACATATTTTTACACTCTTTGATCGAGATGGTTACCTTGGCCAAAGAAGGTTAGCAGGTTTGACCAACAACTTTTTGCACTCTTTGACCAAGATGGTTATCTCGGCTAAAGAAGGTCGGCATGTTTGACCAACCCTTTCTAACAAATCTTTGCACGACTGGGGGCAAAGTGGGTTGACAACTTTGACAAACTCTTTCTAGAAATCTTTGCACAACTGGGTGCCAAGTGGGTTGGCATGACCCACTTTGTGAACTCTTTACCCGAGATGATAGTTATCTCAGCCAAAGTAGGTTGGTAGCTTGGTTTTGGGTTGAACCTATGTTCGCAGATGGAATTAAGGGGCAATTGAGAGGGTAATTTGTGCAAATTAATTGGGCCAAGCTAGGTAAGATTACCTTTGGAAGTTGGGCCACGTAATCGGCCGAGATAAGAGCTTGTGTAGCTTGGTTTTGGGTTGAACCTATGGAGATGATAGTTATCTCAGCCAAAGTAGGTTGGTAGGTTTGACCAACAATTTTTTGAACTCTTTGCCCGAGATGACAGTTATCTTGGCCAAGGAAGGTTGGCAGGTTTGACTAACTTTTTCGAACTATTTGACAAAGATGGTTATCTCGGCTAACGCGGGTTGGCAAGTTTGGCCAACACTTTTTTGAACTCTTGGACTGAGATGGTTATCTCGACTAAAAAAGATTGGAAGGGTTAGTGTAAACCGAGTTAGTCTGCTCAGTGAGACACAGAAAGAACGCCTCGTCGTACGATTGCGAACTCGAAGGTATTGGATTGTGCTTCGATGGGAGGAAGAAATGACGCATTGAGTTTAGGGTTTGTGAACGAAGAGGGTGAACAGTGGCTAAAACCATTCAAGTGTATAGGATGTATACATTGAAGGCAAAAATGCGGGGCTATTCAAATTTTTAGAAGGTGCATGATGGCTGTAACAGGAGAACAGGGCTAATAGGGACACGCCACGTGTCCTAGGAATGACGTCGTATTAAACAAGCTAGAGTAGTGAAAGGAGGTGTTGAGCAACTAACAAGACTTATTGGGGCTGAATGAGTTGTGAGACCGAACAACTTTTCTAGCTCGACAAAGTTGAGCGTTCTTAGCTCGACTAGAGGAAAGTAATCCTAATTATGCTTCGCAGATGGAATTAAGGGGCAATTGAGAGGGTAATTTGTGCAAATTAATTGGGCCAAGCTAGGTAAGATTACCTTTGGAAGTTGGGCCACGTAATCGGCCGAGATAAGAGCTTGTGTAGCTTGGTTTTGGGTTGAACCTATGTTGGGTTGGTCAAAGATGGTTGTTTGGACATGGACCTAGCTATTTGTTCATGGTCAATAAGAGGACTGAGGTAACTTCAATAGAGAAGGCCGAGCTAGACGTAGCTTGGCAGAGCGCCATTCTTTGGTCAGGTTTAGCACGACTCAGCTAGAAGTAGAACAAAGCAATATAGCTCGGTTGAGCGCAGCGATAGCCGAGCAAAGAGTTCTGGCCATGTCACTTGGTTGGCAGTGAGGAGGGTGTCCCAGGGATAAGCATTATCCTTAGGGGACTCTCCTAAGGAGAGTCAAAGTCCTATTAGGATTATGCCACGAGGAATCTATAAAAGCTCATGACTGCACCTATTTTCAAGTATTACAATTCTTACTCTCGAATACACAGAGCTTTTGAGTCTTTTGTCGACTTGCTGCCTTAAGTATCGGAGGGGTTTCCAGCACACACCCGCCGACTAGCTCACGTGTGTGTTTTCAGGTAGCAAAGTGACGACGTTTGGAGGAATGCAAACTTGATCAACAGGATTATACGAGATGGATTATTTCGTGCTCATACAATATTATACTTTAATAGTGTTGTGGATGAGTCGTGCAAATCTCGTATGGTCAAGATTACAATAACTGAATGTCACTAAATTGAGATGCTGCCAAGCAAAGTGAAGGAAACATTAAAATGTTTAGATACAATTTTGAATGTTATCAAGCAAAGTGGAAGAGAAAGTTGCACATTAAAATGGCTAGAGTTTAAAGAGATGTAATTATAATAGTTATGATTTTTTATTATAAGAAAACATGAATTATGATATAAAAGTATAAAATCCTACTTTAGGCTATGGAATCATAGCTTGGGGGTTTAAGGAGACAAAATTATTGGTCTAAAAATATATTAAAAAAAGGAAACAAAATTACGAAGATCATGGGTTAATGATCTTGTAAAAATCTTTTAGTGAGATACATTAATTAGTCATGAAATTTTTTAGGATAGGGCAACAATCAATAATTTTTTTTAATATTTTTATTTAATTACTCAAATTTGGAATTTTGGGATGAAACTTTGGAGGTTTCATGGCTTTTTTTAATGAAATGTCTCTTTCCTATAATATAGATATATAGATTGAACATCAAGAAAAAAAATCTATGGAAGATGTGAATTGATTTCTATATTTTAGTGTACAAAAATTTATATTTAAAACTGATTATTAGTTAACTTTCATTTTAAAATTTTAAAATTTAAATTTTTAAATGAATTAATTAAATTTTCTTTTGAAATGCGTAAATTAAGACATAAATTTTTAAAATAATATGAAGATTTTGAATTTCACAAGGGCTTTCTCACATACATTTTCTCTAATATATATATAGATATGTCTTTGCCTTTAATTTATCTTTTACATTATAACTTCCAGCTTTGAATTCCTTTTATTTGCCTAATATATTTGTTTGGCATAAATTTTTTGGGCTAAAAATAGTCACAAAATAGGCTAAAAAGCCAATAAGACAAAATGTCCTATTCAAACCATAATCATTTCATTTTTTTTCTCTCACAAAAGTCTAAAAGGCCAAAAAGCTCATCCCATATGAGGCTTATTAGCCTCAGGCTAAAATAGTCAAAAAGCCAAAAACTCAATCCAGATCCCAAAATTATAGGAAAGAGACCACACGCACTTCAAAAAGCCAATCTAAAATACACAAGATAAGCCATGCACTTATAATTTTTTTGATACCACACGCACTTCAAAACTCAATATTTTCAACAGTTTCATTGTGTAATGGAGAAGGGTTAGATAGTTTGATAGGAAAGTTTTTTATGGGATTGATGAGGGGTAATTAGATGGTGCTGTTGAGTTCACCCATGTAAATAGAGGTAAGCCACCATTGTTAACATTGGTTGGCACGAATGTAGAGAAGCCACCGATTATTGACAATGGTAAGAGAGGAGCTAGGGATACAAGCCGTCATAGGGAGGTGGCAAGTCATACCTTCACATGGGAGAGGTATGGGCTGTTGTCTTGAACTCCCTCTATATATTGAGTTAACTTGCAAGAGGCAAATAACAAGAAAAAGAAGAACGCAAGTGATATACAACAGAGTGTATATCTCAGTGAGAATGAGAGAAAAACTAGAGAATGTGTGAGTAGAGTAAGAGTGTCTTCTCCTCTGTTGTAATCTCTATTAGTTTTAGTGGAAATCTCTGGTTCTCTACGTAGACGTAGGCATTGAGACTGAATAATGTAAATCTTGTGTCCATTATTATGTGTTTGATTTCTGGTAGTTCAGATGGGTTGGCCTTAAAACCCAACAATTGGTATTAGAGCTCAGGTTGAGCAAAAAAGGCAAAACAGAGGCTCAGTTACTCTGTTTTTTTGAAATTGCCAGAAATCAAGTTGCTCAAAATTCACTTTTGAACATACCAGGAGGAAGGTCTTGACAAGAGGAAAAGAAAACTACATATACAAACTAACAGTTAGAGTGAATCATGTTATTTACGATGTTCTAGACCCAGAAAGAACATGCAAAATAGAGGTTGGGGTGGCCCACAAGCGCCAGTCAAAGTTTGGTACGTAAAGTTAACTCTAAATCAGAGTCCCACGCGTGGTGAAATGTTGAAGACGACTAGGGAAAAAAATATCATAAGTGTGAGTTTGGCTCAGTGGTTAAAGCTGATGGTCTTAACTCCTTGGTCATGAGTTTGAATCTTTTGAGTTGATGTTGGAGAATTTTATTTATTTATTTATTTATTTTTTTGTATAACTGACGTCAATGCTAACTCACCGCCAAGTCATTAGTCTAGTCAACGCCATTTGTCCCAACCACGTCAGGGAATTTTCCACGTTAGCAGAAAATTTGGAAAATTTCTTATTAGTCCCTGAAAGTTTGGTAAATTGTAATTTGGTCCCTGAAGTTTTTAGAAATTACAATTTGGTCATTGAATTTCTAAAAAATTTCATTTTGGCCCTATAGTTTGAGAAATTATAGTTTGGCCCCAAGTGTTTGGGAAATTTGCAATTTAGCCCCTATTTTTTGGGTTATTTCCAATTTGTCCCCTGAAGAGGAAGGAAGTGGGTTCTTAGCCAAGCACATTGTTTTGGTCGCAACCATGAGGTCAAAATAATCAAATTCTGAATGGTCCTTTTTGAGGAGATAAAAATGGTAGAAAAAAGGTGCAAGTTTAATGATAGAACTTTTCAATGGTAGTAATAACTTTACCCTGTGGCAGTAATGGGTGAAAAATATTTTAACGCGAGAGGGCTTGGTGAAAGCTCTTAACAAGAAATCCAACAAACTGGCAGACATGAGGGATAACAAGTGGGAGGAGTTGAGAGAACTGGCAAACAACACGATCCAGTTATATCTTGGGAACAACACACTCCGAGAAGTCATCAATAAAGAAGATCCAACAGAGCTAGGGCAAAGTTAGAAATGAGGTACAAATCAAAGTCCTTGACAAATCGATTAAGAAGTAGTTGCATATGCTTCAAATACTAGAAAGAGTGAACCTTACAGACCATCTAGATGAATTCAACAGGCTCATAATGGAGTTGGATACTATTGGGGTGAAGACCGAAGAGCAAGATAAGGCTATTATCTTGCTAGTCTCCTTACCTCCATCATATAATCATCTCAAGACTACTCTAATGTACGAGAAAGATACCCTTGGACTAGATGATGTGGTTGCTACACTTATTTCTCATGAGGTGATGAAAAAAAAGAAAAACGGCAAACACCTAGAGGGAAAATGGTTGCATCAAAAAACGATTGGGGCAAAGGCAGGTCCAATGATAGACGGGATAGATCCAAATCAAGAGGGCGTTCGCAATCAAGGTCGGGCTACAGAAAAAGCGTTATTATTGTGATAAGAAGGATCACCTCATCAAAGACTGTGCAAAACTTAAGGAGGATAAGGTAAACAAGGAATAAGCGAACTCATCAAATGTCGCAACTGCAGCGCTAAGGATGAGTATGCATTCATAGTTTCATCGAGTATAATGAAACCTGATTGGATTTTAGATTTTGGGAGTACATACAATATATGCATGGATAGGGGACTTTTTTCCACCTACCAAGCGAATGGCGGAGGTATTGTTCGGGTGGCTAACAACACTGTGAGTAAGATTGTTGGCATGGGAACAGTACAACTTTATATGAAAGATGGAAAAATTTTCACATTGGATGGAGTCCGACACGTGCCAAGGCTAGAGAAGAACCTAATTTCCTTAAGTATGCCAGATTTGAAAGGTTACAACTTCTCATCTAGTAAAAGAAATCTCAAAGTTATCCATGGAGATACAGTGATGCTACATGGATGACTAGAGGAGAATTTGTGTGACGCCCTGAAAGGCCCGTTTCATACAATTGCACTTCCAAGCATTTACAACATACAAAATCCAGGCAAATAAAACAATATAACCATTTACTCATAGCTTTCTTTCCCTTTGAACTATTCCCAAAACAAAATTTACATAATTGTTCCATTACAATTCTCAAAAACATTAAAAATAGTTCAAAAGAAAAGAGATAAGAAGTCAACAATTTAATCCACAAGGCATCTTCCTTATCACAACATTCCTCCCAAAACTAAGGCACAAAATCAATTTTCAAAAAAAATACAAATGTTCATCACCACACCCCCAAGAAAACTTCAACAAAACATGCTAACTCTATTGTTATCATCGCTTGAGGGGTATCTCGTCCTCCATTCCTGAAATTTTTTTAGTTTTGAGGGTGAGCATAAGCTCAGCAGGTGATACATTCAACAAGTTATATAATCATTTGAAAAACTTATGCTCATGCAATGCTGTTCATGGAAATGTATGATGATAATGTAAAATAGTGTCGGAGTATGCTATGGATATGATGTAATGCATTGAACAGATCTTAACTTTCCTACATTCTCAACAGGCGGTAACTCAGCTATGACGTCCACAGGTAAGAGTCCAAAATTTAACATACATAGATTATTATAGTAATATACAAAAAATAATCCCACATCTGCCGACTCCAGAAATAGCGGGGCGATGGGCACCCAAAAACATCACAACCTTCTATATTTGCCAGCTCCATAAACGGCGAGGACGTGGACACCCAAAACCATCCGTTTTCCACATTTGTCGGCTCTAGAAACGACAGCCTCGTGGACACCCCAAAACCTTTTCCTACATTCGTTCGGCAATATCTGCAGACAGGGCAATTGGGCACCTTGATTACCCACATGGGTACCAATTACAATACGCAACTCAACCCAACCGTCTCACTAGGGGTGTGCGCGGTGCGGGTCGGTGCGGTTTAAGAGAAAAATAGAAATCGTATGGCGGGTGGCGAATTGATAAAAATGTCATTAAAATTTGCCATTTTTCTTATCAAAAACCGGCGGTTCGGTTGGCAAATAATGACGGATTTGCCTTGGCGGTTCGGGCAGATTGGCGGTTTATAAAAAATATAATTCAAATTATTAAACTTGAATCAAAGAGTAAAAAGATCTAATTTATGAATTAACTGAAATAGTCAAAATTAAAATGTTCATCTAATATAACATTAAACATTAACAAACTAGTAAACCAAAAATCCAACACTTTAAATAAATTATACAATAACAATTTAACAAGACAATAAATACTAGAAAAACTTCAAAAAAAAGTTCTAAAATTAATCTAAGTTCAACATAGTTCACAAACAATCCAACATAGTTCATCCAACATCCAACATAGTTCTAAAAAAAGTTCTAAAACGTTAATCAAAGTGCACAAACAATCCAAAAGTTCAAAAGTTAATCTAAGTCCAACATCCACCATAGTTCTAAAAGAAAATTTTTGAAAAGTTAATTAAAGCCCACAAACAATCCAAAAATTCAAAAAAATTAATCTACTCATCAAACTCCACAATAACTTCAATCCTTCACAATTGCTTCAACCAAACTCCAAAACCTTCATTAATCTGTGGACATAAGCAAAGAAAACATAAATAAATAACAAAAAACTATCATCAAAATCATTATAAAAATAAAAAATAAAAAATTATAACAAAATAATATTCAAGAGTAAGAATTAAGTCTAACCTCAAAAACTTTAAAACCAAACTAACTTGGAGACAAATTAGTCCTCAACAATAGTTGCTTCTTATGTAGTAGATGATGAAAAAAATTCTAAAAAATAATTTTTTTTTAATGTTATTCAAAATTACATAAAAGCCAAAATCAATATTGAATAATCTTTTTAAAATAAACACATATCAAAAAAATTACCCGACTCAATTTCTTCATATTGCTCAACATCATCAATACATTCTCTAAGATTGATTTGAATTGATGAAGACCGTAACCAATTTTGTGTACAAATTAGAGCCTCCACCATGTTTGGCGTCAAAGAACTCCTAAATGGATCAAGCACATATCCACTGGTACTAAAAGCTGACTCAGAGGCCACTATAGAAACTGGGACAACCAACACATCTCTTACTATTAGAGAGAGAACCTTATACTTATTGCCATTAACCTTCCACCAATTCAAAATATCAAAGTTTGGAACTCTTGGGTCTACACAATCATCAACCAAATATTTTTTCAACTCTGATTTGTTCTCCACACTTTTTTCTGACTCCAAATGGTTAATATATTGAGAGGCAAAGAGTGTCATGGGATCTTCCTCTTCCTCTTCATCAACTTCCATCACTTGAGGAGCTTGACTTGCATATGATGGTGCAACATTACCAACATTGTTCTTCTCAACATAATGATCAAACAAGCGCTCTAATGTTGCCTTCACCCTCGCCACTAAAATTTCTTCCTTGTCATTTTCATACACTTTATTGAATGAAAACTTAAGATATGTTAACTTGTAGTTAGGGTCTAACAAAACGGCAACGTATAACAAGAAATTGATATTATCGAGATTCTCCCAATATTTGTCGTATTTCAATTTCATCTTATCAGCCATGTTACTCAACACTGCATCTCCACTTTTACTCAATTGAACTAATTTAGATTGCACCGATACAAGTTGATGAAAAAAAACATTAGATGTCACATGCAAAGACCCTGAAAGTTGCAAAGTTACATGATAAAAAAGTCTTAAAAATTCCACAAAGACTCTAGCTACCTTTCAATCTTCTTCTTTAGGATATGAAATGAATCTTTTTCCTTTCCATTTTCCTTTTCCACCATCATTCTCATTTGCATTCTCATTTTCATCATCATTCTCCATGAAAAATAACTTGAATCATGGGTCATCCTTTTCTACACACTCAAAAGTCTTTTGAAATTTCTCGGCTACCTCCAACATCAAATAGGTGGAATTCCACCTTGTTGGAATATCAAGGCATAACAAACTTTACAAGTAATCTTTTTATGCTCTACACAATTTTTAAAAGTTTGGAGCCTAGCTGGAGATGACTTTACATATTTCATAGCTTTTCGAATCTTGGCAATTGAGTGGTTTTGTTCTTTTAAACCATCACAAACAATTAAATTCACTATGTGTGCACAACATCTCATATGCAAAAACTCATTTGCCAAAATAATGGAAAGCCAATCTTTCGTTCTTCTCTTCAAAAATGCAATAGCACCATCATTAGAGCTTGCATTATCAACTGTAATAGTGAAAATCTTATCAATCCCCCAGTCTTGCAAGCATTTGTCTAATTGTTTGCCAATTGTCTCACCCTTATGATTAGGAACTATACAAAAACTAAGAATTCTTTTGTGTAAATTCCAATCAGTATCAATCCAATGGCCGGTGACACACATATAATTGATGTCCAAGTGTCAGTGGTTAGGCATACTCTTTGTTTCCTTAGAGCTTTCTTCAATTTTTTCTTTTCCTCAAGAAATAAGTTCAAACAATCACGAGCAACAATAGTGCGAGAAGGGACAGGAAACTTAGGTTCCATAACTAAACAAAAATTTCTAAACCCTTCCTTCTCCACATGCCTAAAAGGTAATTCATCAATTATAATCATCTTTGTTAGTGCTTCCCTACAAAGTTTTTCATTATACCCTACTGCTTTGAGAGATCCAATCCTTCGACCATCATGTTCCTTTTACTCTCCTTTTTTTTTTTTAACAAAAGAGAGCGTTTTTTGTTTTTTGTCCACTTGCCTAATAGGAGACTTCATACATTGATGCTTAAGGTGGCTTCACATATTACTAGTCCCATCTTGTTTTCCACAAGCACCACAATCCTTACCACAACAATTACAAGCAGCCCTAGGTTTATCAGGTTAACAATCATCAAGTAAAGTGAAGTGTTCCCAAATCTCAGATTTCTTTTTATCTAAATTAATACTAGAGCATGGATGAGTGTGGACGTGCCCGAACGTCCCGGCTTCGCACGCGAATGGCGTGAAATCCGTTTTGTTCAATGGACTACTACAGTTCGGACTCAATGTCACAGTTTTGAATCTAATCTCGCAAAGTGCAATGCAAGACCGATAAATCACCAAAGAGTCCAAATCCAGCAAATCATTTTGGAAAACTGATTTTATTAAAGAAGTGCCAAACATAGACTGCTTTGCCAGATACAGAGTCGCCACCTAAATATTTTATTTTGAGAGGAATTTAAGAAACCCTGACTCGTGCCGAAGGCCACGTGTCCGTCATCACCAAAGTTGCCTCGGCTTGGGAACTTGGGTAAGAGAGGGGAAGGTCATGCAATGAGCACCCCCGCTCGCTCGATCAAAGATCAGCCTGTACTAAGCATGATATTTTGTTTTTGAAAATACATGTGCTTTTATTCCGGTTATTAGCTAGCTTACTATGTGATGCGCACAACATACAAGCATAGACTAAATCACTCAAATTAGAACAAAACATCTCATGCTTGTTTGAAAATGGTTTGAAGGTGCTACTCGCAAGTAGACTAAGACGTGGATTTGCCACCCTCAAGTGGGCTTAGAAACTCACATTTCAATGAATTGTTCCAATTCAAGTAATCCAACCTTCACCCACAGGCATTCGAGCAGTTAAACACTTAAGCAGTTAGCCTCATGGAAAGCATGCTATCATGTTAACACTCACACGCATGCAAGATGCTAAAGCATAAACACTTACAGTGTACTCCAAGCCAAAACAACAACTAGTTAGTAATCAATGTATGATCCTAGTTCATGTTAAGGTGACTAATGCAACACATGCAAAAATGCAACTAAAATAGGCTCGGTTATTCTAAGATGTCATGTGAAATGCAACTTGATAACATGCTATTGAACACGTATTCAAGTAGGAATTGAAATACAATGCAGTTTGTATGATGCGTCGAGCCCGGTATATGCAATACGAATGAATGTATGCAAACATGCTATCATAAGTATACTAATTGAAATATGACCTAAAACTAACCATCATAAGCGGTTAAGTAAAAGGGAGAAAGACATGGGGTTGGAAGACATTCACACACTCACGCACACTTATTACAAAATTCGCCCTCTCGACGGAGGGTCCGAATAAATAAGCTAAGCTAATCTAAGCTAAGCTAAGCAATTAATCTAACTAAACTAATTAGATTAATTATTACACCATCAAAACTAATTAACTAACAAGCTAATTAATTATTACAATCCAAATTGAAACAAATAGCTACACTAAGCTAAATGAATATTACAAAACCAATTAAACGATTAAATTACGCAAACTAATCATGAATACTAAAATGGCCTTGCAGGCGATGAAGAGATGCATGCCCGGTCGCGTCCTCCCGAAAATCCGTTACCATGCCTCATGTTGCCTCTGTTTACACTGTTTTACACCTCTGAAAACTGTGCCAACTTTTGTGATGCTACTGAACCACCTCATGGACAAGCTGAGAGGCCATCAGCCAAATGGTATGACTATCGGCCAAGGAAAAAGGGTAATCGACCATTTTTTAGGATATCGGCAAAAAATTATTAGCCAATCGGCACTGAAGATAGCCGATCGGCCATATCTTCCTGTAAAATGCTTCTTTTGCTGCAGTAGAGGACAAACAGAGGTATGACAATACATTTGCAAGAAAATGTTTGCAACTACACTCCTTATCATGTTTGAGACTCAAAGGTGTACAGTGCTCGATCCTCGGGCCACCAATCACGTATTCCAATGCATGATGGCCAAAGGAGCCAACTATGTAATTCAATATGGAATGAATGCACAAAAACACATGAATGCCTCACACTCTATCATGTTGGATCAAGAGTGTCGGCGACCGAGTATTGAGGCATGTTTCGTCACTTCAAGTACGAAACGTCCCTTGGTCCTCGTGTTTGGTTTGACACTCCAAACCAAACACAATGCAATGCATGTAACATGGAAAAGCTATGCAATGCAACACAAGCCTGCCAAATGCAATGTGACTCAAACATGCACATATGGCTAAGGTAACAAGCATGCCAAATGCAATGCAACCTAAACAAATATGTGACAAAATGCAAGCTAATGAGCATGCAAAATGCAAACTAAACATACAAACATGCATGGCATGCAAAGATGGGCAAGCATGTAACAACATGCAAACTAGCAAGCACGCAACAACATGCAACATGTCAAGCATGTGACAACATGCAAAGATGGACTTAAACCAAAGTGGCCAAACCTCAGCTATGCCCAAATCAATGGCCAAATATGATGAAATAATGGCATGAAATGCAAGGTAAGCATGCATGCCAATTGGCCCAAGAATCAAAGTATGAAGACACCAACCCTTAAGAACACTTAAAGAGTGAAAAGTGTGGACAAGTAACAATACTATAGGCCCTAAAATTGAACATGGAGTGATGCCAAATCAACCAAACAATGCAAGTGTAGCATAGCGAGAGGCTCAAAGCCCAAGGTTAGCAACGGGACTTACACTACGGCTATGCAAAACATGAAGCAAGTGGCCCAAGCAAACCAAAATAGTCCTAAAGCACACCAAAGTGAGTCTAAAACATGCAAGGAATGAGGCCAAAACATGCTAGAAAGGTGAGCACAAAACATGACGCATATAAGGCCAAAAGGGATAATTGCACTACACCTATTAGAACCAAACATGGCATGACTTAACCAATAAAAATCAGAGTTATGGCATGTCAAAATAAGCCCAAAAACCCACTGAGATGGCATCCTAAAGGCCTAAGCATGGAGGCATGCACAATGGTACACTTTTAAGGCATAAAACACCAACTCTCCAAAACATTGAAAGGATGACAATGCAAGTGTATGGCTACACTACATGGACTAAAATCACATATGAAATGATGCTAAATCATGAAAATGGTCTAAGCAATGCATGCTAATGACTTGGACACTCAAAGCCAACAAGCTGGATTGAACCATGACTATACAAAACAATGCATGCATGACCAAGACAACACCAAACAGAGCTTAAGCATGCTAAAACAAGGCTAAAAGTTTCTTTGAGTTGAGCTAAAACATGCAAGAATGATGGTCCAAACACAAAGTGCATGTTAAGGCAATAGAGAGGATTACAAGGCAAATGAATGGCGCATGCAAGAGACCATTAAACCAACCTTAGACAGAGGTATAGCATGGCAAAATAACACCAAATACTTGCTGAAATGAGACCAAAACATGCTAAGAAAACATGCTACCATTATGAGCCAACAATGCAAGCATATGAGACACAAGAAGAGAGGGGTGTCCCTCTCCTATTCAAGACTCCAAAACCACCTCTCTACCACTGAAAATCCTCTAGATTTCAGTGGTGAGAAGGTCAAAACAAGGGAGTTCCAAAGGCTTAAAAGGAAGGCACAAAATAAGGCCAAATAAGGCCTAAGGGGGGGTAGACTACCCCAAACACAAAAGTAACCTTAAGCAACCATAACAAGAATAAAAAATCAGAACTTATTGTAGTAGAAAGTTAAGCTTAAAACAATATGCAAGTAGGTCTAAAAACTTAAGCCAAAATGGGGGATTAAAAGTTAGAAACTCACCCTTGAAGAACACCTTCAAGAACACAACTCCATCAGCTTTTCCAAGCTTAAACCACTCCAAAAACTCTAAAACCAACTCCAAAGGACCTCAGCAACCAAAGGATGGTGTTTTACTAGGTGATCTAGTGCAAAAGTGTGAAGAAAATACACTTTAAGGCACAAACACACACACAAATATAGAAAGAGATATATATATCACTTCTATATCAATTCTCAGAACCTCTGGAAAGGGAGGGGAGGCTCCCTTCTTATAGAATTTCAATTCTCAAGCTTATTCAACAAGCTTAAGTCTTGAATGCAAT
Organism: Camellia sinensis; assembly: GCF_004153795.1. Taxonomy (NCBI): domain Eukaryota; kingdom Viridiplantae; phylum Streptophyta; class Magnoliopsida; order Ericales; family Theaceae; genus Camellia; species Camellia sinensis. Next base: position 126,511 of record NW_021029647.1, on the reverse strand, counting down.
CCCTCCATACACGTGTATGGATGATGAGAATTGTGCACTCCAGCTGTCACAACTGGCACAAAATATCTGCAAAAAGCACTTGGAAAGGTCTCGGCGCAAAAAAATGGCCGATCGACTAAAAGAAGTGCCAATCGACCAAAAAGAGTGCCGATCGGCCAACACTTATGGCCGATGGCATCATGCCTTAGCCAATGGGTTAAGGGGATGGCCAACAAGCCACCCTCTTCCCTCAGAAGCAAAACCACAAGTCCTTAGTCCATAACCAAGCACAAAACAGACAAGTTGAGAGATCTTAAGGTAAGGCACGCGGCCGAGACCTCCGGGAACTCAAAATGAACACGAGCATGGATGATCATCGAGTGTTCGAATGATGACATCCAAGTCTTAAGGAGGGTAAAAAATGGGGTGTCTACAGTTGCCCCTCTTTGACAGAACTTGAAAGTCATAAGATGACGGGAGTGAATGTCAAAGCCCAGAAACGACCCATTTTTGACAAGGTCGAAGACTTAGACAAGCATACAAGACAACAAAGATATGCGCCCGCAGACAGGGGCAAGATGCAAAGGACATGCACGATGCCGAACATAACTTATGATCATGCAAAGAGAGTTGTAATGAAGCATAACATGCAACAGTTTAAGCAAGCGAATAAGGATCAAACTACATTACATGCAGAAAGGATGTGAGAGAATTATACATTTCTCACTACGTCTCACGCGGAATACATACAATACCGTCTGGTTCGTCTGGTTGTGCCAGCTTCAAATGAACCGTACATACAATATCGTGCCTACAAAAGAAAGAAACTTAACAGGTACAATATTGTTAGAAACAGGCATAGCAATGCAAATGAAAAGTGCGTGACAACGCAAGTGAATGGGGTATATGACAATGCAACCTTAGTGTAACGCATAACAATGCGGAGGGGTGCACGACAATGCAACCTAAGTGTGACGCATAACAATGCAAAAGGGTGCATGACAATGCAACCTAAGTGTGACGCATAACAATGCGGGAGGGGGGGTGCATGACAATGCAACCTAAGTGTGACGCATAACAATGCGGAAGGGGTGCATGACAATGCAAGGAGGGCATGCGCGACAACGCAAGCCAAAGGGGATGCATAACAATGCAATGAGGGCATGCGCGACAACGCAAGCCGAGTGAGATGCATAACAATGCAATGAAACAAGCATAACAATGCAAAGGGGGGCATGCGCGACAACGCAAGCCGAGTGAGATGCACAACAATGCAATGAAACAAGCATAACAATGCAAGGAGGGCATGCACGACAATGCAAGTCGAGTAGGATGCATAACAATGCAAGGAGGGCATGCTCGACAATGCAAGCCGAGTGGGATGCAAAACAATGCAAGGAGGGCATGCGCGACAACGCAAGCAATGTGTAAAGCAAAGAAGGCATAAACACATGTAAGTAAAGCATGCACGACAACGCAAGCAATGTGTAAAGCAAAGAAGGCATAAACACATGTAAGTAAAGCATGCGCGACAACGCAAGCAATGTGTGAAGTAAGATAGGCATAAACACATGTAAGTAAAGCATACGTAACAACGCAAGCAATGTGTGAAGCAAGATAGGCATAAACACATGTAAGTAAAGCATACGCGACAATGTAAGCAATGTGTGAAGCAAGAAAGGTGTAAACACATGTAAGTAAAGCATACGCGACAACGCAAGCAATGTGCGAAGCAAGATAGACATAAACACATGTAAGTAAAGCATACGCGACAACGCAAGCAATGTGTGACGCAAGGAAGGTGTAAACACATGTAAGTAAAGCATACGCGACAACGCAAGCAATGTGTGAAGCAAGATAGGCATAAACACATGTAAGTAAAGCATACGCGACAACGCAAGCAATGCGTGAAGCAAGGAAGGTGTAAACACATGTAAGTAAAGCATACGCGACTACGCAAGCAATGTGTGAAGCAAGAGAGGTGAGATGTGCATGACATTGCAAGGAAATGTGCGTGACAACGCATATAGTGTGTGCATAACAATGCGACAACAAAGAGAGGCACATATTCAACGGAAGCATGGTAAATGCATGTTATTCGCGATGTTGAGACGCAACTTCAAAGAAAGACGAGGTGTGCTCAGTGTAAGGGTGAAAAGACATATAACAAGCGCACTTATTACAAACATGGCGAAACATTATAATGCAACATAAAACAATTCTCGAGTTTCACAATATACAAAAGGATACGAAAAGGATACACCTCGCGCGCATCGAGTGCCGCACACGGAAGACATGGTTCGAGGTCAACACGAAGGCCAGTTAAGCTTTAAAAGTGTACTTTCTTGCACTGTCTTGAGAGATGAAGGCACCAATCAGCAAAACTGACCCAAAGAAGGGCATGGAAGGTTCATCGACCACAAGGGGAGGCCATCGGCCACAAAAATAGATCATCGGCCAAAAATGACAATTTTGGGGCAGTTTTGTCCATTCACTTCGGGTCTTTAAATATAGGGCCTCAAACCCTGTTTCCTCACTTCCTCAAGCTCGAAAATCATCCCTCTCTCTCTAGGTGATTTTCCTTCCTTCGATCCGTGTTTTTCCCTTGTTTTCGAGCCTCCCACAACGTTCGATTCGTGAAACCCTCTTTGTTTTACACACTTTGAACCGAACGAAACTCATTTTCGGTGCTCCCTTCTCTATTTCCACCACTTGGGCTTTATTTTCCCCGAGTTTACCTCGGTCTTCGTGTCTTTTCCACACTTCGACCTTTTTTCCCATTTTTCACCCTTTGGAGTTGACTTTTTGGTTGATTTTTCGCATTTTCACCCATTTTCCACATCCTCCGTCATTTTTGCACCCTTCTCGAGATGACGGACGACATTTCATGAGGTGGGACTCCCCCGAAGATGGATATGGACCCTGAGGTTGAGCTCTTACTGCTGAGTGTTCGACCTTTCGACCTGGCGACATACCGGCCGGCGATTCATGTACTACCTCCTGATAGCATCCGTTAGTTCAGGAGCTATGCGCGAGGCGTGCCACTGGAGCTCTTGCTACACGAGCCAGAGTCACACCTATCCTTCGGCGTTGCTGAGGTACATTATTCCCTTTTTTATTTTCTGCAATATAGATTGTATGCTTCGGATAGCTAGTACTGCTCTATAACTGATTGATCCAAACACACTGATGCACGACATGCTTAGTTCACCGTGAACACACCCATACCCGATATCTGTGTAAACTCGAACACATGCACACACACTGCATTTTCATCAACTTTGAACGCATTCAAACACTGTATATCTAATACTGCTCCGCATCTGTTTGTCTTTGAACACAGGGAGATTCCCATGCCTTCTGGGGGTATGGGAACACCATTTCCCGAGGATGGTACATGGAGTTGCCTGACGCGGTTCGCCACATCATCGACCAGGCCGACTTCAGCGTCTTCTGTATGGGACTCTCGTGCCTCAGTGGGAGTAGCCCCTCCTTGGTGCTCTGGTGGAGAGGTGCTGGGACACCACTGACTCCTTCCACCTTTCTGCTACAAGGGAGATGACGATGACTCCCTTCGACTTCTCTATGCTCACTGACATCGGAGTAGGGGGTGATCCGATTCCCTTTGACACCGACATGTGCGAGTGGGATGCTGCCCAGATCTACTTGCTTGGCGCTCGGCCACCTCTCTCCCAGTCGGGGTTCGTGAGGTATTCCTGGTTCGAGGACCACTTCAGAGTGCAGGCGCCGATGACCCACGAGGAGGTGGAGTAGTATGCTCGCGGCTTCATCATGTTCTTGCTGGGGACCACCATTTTCGCTGACCGGGCAAACACTGTTGCCCTTTATCTGCTAAGCGCATTGGTGGACGTGACACAGATCGGGCTCTACGACTGGGGTGGCGCAGGCTTGGCCACACTTTACGGATATATGAGCTCATCCTCTCGCCGTAGCGGACATTTGCTCAGAGGCTACTAGCGGGCCTGGGAGGTACACCTTCCCTTTTTGTTTTACAATTCTGCTCCACATTATCTGTACACCACACACACTGTATACACGCAATCTGCTTTACACTGGCTGTACACTGCATACACTGTGCAACGCACTTCACACGTTGCACAATACACTGCACACTCTGCACAATACACTGCACACTCTGCACATTATTCTCTGATTTCTGCTTCATCTGCATACTGTCTTACTAATAAGCATAGTCATATTTGCCCTGTATATTCTGTAGTTATGGGTGTATGCCTACTTTCCAAGGCTCGCTCCAGTGCTGGATGTGGAGATCTCCCTCGACGTTCCATATTCTCATCGATATGACGTGAGGTGCGAGCGGAGGCCACGGGAGTCTTTCATGTTCTTCCGTAGATACTTCGATACTATCACTGTAGCAGAGGTATTTCAAACATTACAGTTTATTTAAGCTTTGCTTTACATTGTACTTTCAATAGTAGATAACAAACTGTATATCCTGTCATTTGCAGATCACCTGGCAGCCCTGGGCCGGGTTACTAGAGGCAGTTCGGGACCAGTATGCCAGTGCTTGGGAGACTGCCCGATTTAGGATTTTGTTAGAGGGTCTGGTCTATCGGGTTTGGTACCTGGGTAAGCGTTTCTTGCGGCAGACCCTGGGCTTGCCTGAGCAGATAGTTCTGAGGCCACCTTCCACCCACATGAGGCACACGGAGAGGTATACCCCGGAGGAGATGATCGACTTCACTATCGGCTGGGACTCTAACTTCTACAGAGATGAGGGCGACTACACCGAGTTCATCGAGACTCGTCTCATGCGACCTCTGACCGGTGCTCGCCGAGTCAAGAGAGAGAGGCCTGCAGCGCCAGCAGCAGGAGCAGGAGTATCGAGGGCGCCTCGGGGTCATCACAAGAGTGGAAACAGGGAGTAGAGTGGCCAACACTGCCCACCACCATGACATGCCGAGGATAGGATGGGGAGACTTATCAGATACCCATCGCCCTTCCTCCGACTGATCATGAGCTCGTCGGAGTTCGCGGCTCGACCCCGATATGTGTCGCACTTTGCATTTTGCAATCATTTCATTTGATATCCCGCAGAATACTAATGTCTTTAACACTTTTGCAGGCTTCGATAGAGTACACTGGACAATCCCTAGAGCTGACGGCCTCTGTGATAGGGATGCTACAGAGGAGTATCGACCTGTTGACCATATATGGTATCCCGGTAAGTTCTTTCAACCTCATTTCCAAACTTTGCACTTTATGTTCCATATTGATCTGATACAGCACATTGATCGATGCGACACTTGATACACTGCATTCACATACCACTCACGGCAATGATATATTGCAGCTCACATACTGCTCACAGCATTGATACGGTACTCATAGCATTCATACACTGCACTCGGCATTCAGGCATTCATACACTGCTCACAGTATTCACAGTTGACTTTAAATAGTATAATTGATGCGTTTGCCAATTGTTCTTTTCAGGCTCCATTCCAGATGAAGGCCACAGGGGGTGTCGCAGCGGGACCATCAGTGCCTTCCAGGGCAGCAGAAGGAGCTAGACGGGGGATGACGATTCATAGCTGGGGCAGGCACAGGCGTACTCATGTTGAGAGCAGTTCCCGGGAGCCTACTCCAAATGATTCTGACGAGGAGGTAGCGTCGTCTCAGGGTGAGGCTGGAGACAGCTCAGACAGCGGAGATGACGGCGGCGATCCTAGACCTTCGTCTAGGAAGAGGACGAGGACGGACTCCCGTGCTTGAGACGATCGATGCTGATCCAGACATTTTGCTGCTGCTTTCCTTTTTTTTGCTTTATTCAGACATTTTGTTGCTTTTCTCATTTTTTGCTTTATTTTCCTTTTTACTAGTAGTTTTGCACATTGTATTGCGTCTGGCAGATTTTATTTTCTTCAAAACTATGTACTTTTGCAAGAGAACATATGATGAAATGAAACAGCTATTTTGTTGAAAAAGTGTTATATTTGCACATTCTGAGCATCGCATCGCATTACATAACAATGTAAATGGGATTGAACTTTGTTTTAAAAACTGAGCACTCGAATTGCATTAATCAGGTAGTGAACCAACTGACAACAAAACAACTCGATAAGCAAAACAAAGAATTTGACAAGCTAACCAAATGTAAATACAACTCGATAAGCAAAACAAAGACTAAAGAACATGAAATACAACTCGATAAACAAATTGAAGTAACACAGGTGTGACTTCGCAAAATCATCACCTAAAAGCATTGGAAGTAAAACCAGTCACAAGTTCTCAAAGGGAGAGGCCGTCGGCCGCAAGAAATGTCCATCAGCCATCATTATTAGCCGATCGACCAAAAAGGATGGTCGGTCGGCATTATTTTTGGTCGATCAGCCAAAAATGGCAAACACCTCCAGAATGCTGACACCTATCTTCCACTCAACACCTTATCTTCTATAAAAGCCCCAGCTTCGTGGTTTTCTCTATTTCAGTTCAGTTTTTGCACCAAATGGAAGCATTTCTTGTCCAAAATCTCACAAATTGGATTGCCAACTTAGATGGCTCGAAAAAGCTGAATTTTTGGGCTTTGGCATAAATGCACTATTCACGTTGAGTCGCACCCCACTGCGTTTTCTATTCCTCCATGCCGCGGAAAGGTTTTGGAATCCGGTGAAACACGTCTTTAGCTTTGGCGGACAAGAGATGTGTCCCACTTTTGAGGATTTCCAAGCTTTAATGGAATACGAGTGCGAGGAGGAAATCTTGCCTCAATTCCGCTTTGGCCATGTCCAAGCCTTAGGACGGATGTGTGGACTCACTATGCATGACGCTTGGTCTTTAATACGTGATGGAGAATTGGACATCCCCAGCTTGGTTCATTTGTTTTCTGAAGCCGATAACCGCAGCGACTATCATTGGCAGAGTTTTAGGCGACATACGCTTTGCTTGTGCATGCTATCTCATTTCTTGCTTGCCTCAGGTTTCGGAGGGTCTAGCGTCCGTTTAATCAAGGTTGCCCAAGGCTTAAGAGAGGGCAAGAGATCGCCATGACACTAGCTGAGACGTTGATGGGCTTGGATGTTTTCCATCGCCGGGAGACGACTAGGTTCGCAGAGAGTCCACTACTACTGCAGATAATGTTTCCCACCCCATCTCACATGTGTTTCTCACATCACTCGGCCCTCAGGCTCGATTTTTTTTTTCTCTCAAAACCCCTTTCTTATTTTTCTCTCAACATACACCTCTCTATTCTTTAATCTCTCATTTTTCATCCCTCCCCAGGTATGGTTGATGGACAAGTTGAGAGTTGTGGACTCATACCCGGCATATTCAGCTCGCAGCTATTTCTTCCGACGACATCTAGTTGATGTCCCTGATGAAGAATGGTGGTGCAACTGGATGTGCAGTTTGTTCGCAGACCGCATTGCTTGGCGCTGCCCCTAGCTCAATTTACCTGCAATGAGTTATAGCATGTCTCGGCAGACCAGGATTCAGTTAATAGGCTTGACATACTGTGTCTTTTACTTTCCGTTCCGATTTCGGCTCCAATTCTAACATGATCAGACTTGCTTGGCAGAGGGGATAGAGTACCCTGCTGCATTTCCTGTTTGAGGCACACAGCTAGCTCGGTATGCCATAGCATAAAGGACGAGAGAGCTTCTAGCCCTCACTCCCATTTTCAGTTACACCCTCTTTGATGAGTGCATAGCTTGGCTTGATGAGGAGGCGCAGATCTGGCCCACTTTGGCATTAGAGGCTTCCATAAGCTCTGGGAGAGGACGCAGGAATACCTGACTATATCCCAAATTTATTTGCTTTAATCAGTACTTTCAAGTTTTCTTTATGAATGTAATAAAAAGCAACTTTAATTTGTATTCAAGAGTAGGAGAACTCTGTATTGAAATCAATGAAATTGAAGGTTATGGGTACTGAAAATTTTCCGTTTGGTCCAAAAATGGTCTAAGTTGTAAAAAGATTAATTTGAACAAAATCAACTTTTATTAAAACTTTTCAAAATCATTTTCGATATGGATCACAACTGGACACGCCCGAGATCTATCACTGAGATGCACAACCCCGGATTCCAGCAACTAGAAAGTTGCCCCTAGTCTGAATAGCACTGCACTGGAGATCACAACCGAGCTCTTGGATGCAGAATAGACAAAGATGACCAAACATGATCACATGGACAAAGTTGATCGAGAAAGTGTTTATGTTTGGACTTCAGGGTGAAGTTGCCTACGTATCCCAAAGATGAGAATCAAGCCTTACGTAGTTCGGCTTCGGTTCACTCGTGTATTAACTCTCTCCTTTTGCGCTCTAACTTTTGCCAATTTTTAACCTTGCGAGCTCAGTTTTTATCATTTCAAATTTTTCATGCTCTAACTTTTGCCTAGGTCGCCCTTTCGGGTTTTCGGCCTAGCGAGCCACTCGGGGGTAATATTTCTTCAACTTGTCCATGTTGATCGGCTGGGAGAACTCTAGGCCATCTAGGTCCATCAGAACGACAGCTTCACCCGACCAGATAGATTTAATGATGTAAGGACCAGTCCAATTGGGTCTGAACTTGTCCCTAGGGTCGTAGATGGGAGCTCTGTTGCCTTTGAGCACCAAATCTTCTTCCTTCAAATTTCTAGATTTAACCTTGTTAAAAGCCCTGGCGATTCTCCGTTGATAACCCTGAACATGGTACAGTGTTTTCAGCTTTCTCTCGTCAAATAGCATGAGTTCTTCGAACCTGCTTTGCTGTCAATCTACCTCAGCTATCTGACACTCAGCCAGTACTCGCAATGACGGAACCTCAACTTCGATAAGCAGAATAGCCTCCATCCCATAAACCAAGGAATATGGAGTTGCTTCAGTAGAAGTTCGAATTGAAGTCCGGTAGCCTCACAGAGCAAATGGCAGCTTATCTGGCCAGTCCCAGCAGGTTTCTACCATCTTCTGTAGAATATGCTTGATGTTCTTGTTGGCAGCCTCAACAGCTCCGTTGGTCTGCGGCTGATAGGTAGATGACTTATGAAAAGCCACATTATACTTGTCCAACAAGTCGATCACTTCTTTCTTGAAGTGGGAACCATTATCTGAAATAATCTCGTTCGAGACCCCGTAGCGACAGATGATGTTGTTCCTGATGAACTTAGCAACGTGCGATGCCTTCAACGCCGCATAAGATTGGGCCTCAACCCATTTCATAAAATAGTCTATCGCGACTAGAATGAACTCATGCCCATTGGACCCCTTCAGAGTGACAGCCCCGATCACATCAATCCCCCAAACTGAAAACGGCCATGGCGAAGTCATGTTGTACAACTTCGACGGCGGAATGTTCATGCGATTTGCATGGATCTGGCATTTGTGGCATCGCTGGACAAAGTCGATACAATCCTCCTCCATGGTGGACCAGTAGTAACCCTGTCTAAGGATCTTCCGGGCTAGCATCACCCCGTTCATGTGCGCTCTGCACTCTCCTCCATGGATGGCCTCCATCAGGCGCTTCGATTCTTCGGCATCAACACACAGCTTATGCGTCCCAAGATGACCTCTCTTGTATAGTTTACCCCTACAGATGATGAACTGAGCAGCCATTCTTCTAATTGCCCTCTTATCTTTGGCATTTGCCTCTGGTGGATTCGCCTCTTTTTCCAAGAAGTTCCAAACATCGTAATACTAAAGGTTCTCATCTTGAACCTTATCTATGGCGGCAATCAGCTCATAGGTCGGCACAAATTTCTGTTCGATGATGATCGGACGCATCCGGACCCCAAAAGGGATGTCTATCATAGAAGATAGAGTTGTTAATGAATTTGCGAACCTGTTGTTCTCTCTTAACAAATGAGCGAAATTTAGTTTCTCAAACCGAGGAATCAGCGCGTCCAAGGTCTGGTGATAGATTCATATCTTTTCTTCTTTGACTTTCCAATCTCCTTTAGCTTAAGATACAACAAGGTTCGAGTCCCTGATGACGTCCAAACGTTTTGCCCCTAGTTCTAGGGCGGCTTCTAAACCAGCAATACATGCCTCATATTCTGCTTCATTGTTCGATACTTTGAAACAGAGTTTGAATACTAAAGGTATGAGGGAATTGTCAGGTGCTATCAGCAACACCCCTATCCCATTTCCATATTGGTTTTACACTCCGTCAAAGTACATCGTCCAAGTTTCGTCTTCGACATGCAGAATAGCCTCGTCTGGGAGTAAATACTCAATTGCTTCATCCCCGTCCACTGGGTGATCGGCTAGGAACTCCGCTACTGCTCTCCTTTTTACTAACTTGTGCGTCACATACTTCAGATCGAATTCGGAAAGCAGAAGCAACCAACGGGCTAGCCTACCCATAAGTGCTGGTTTCTCGAAAAGATATTTGATGGGATCTAATCTCGAAACCAGTATTACAGAGTGAGCTAATAGGTAGTGCCGTAGCTTCCTGGTAGCCCATACCAAGGCCAAACAAGCCTTCTCCAGCGGAGTGTAGCGGGTCTCAAAATCCAGCATTTTCTTGCTCAGGTAGTAAATAGCTCTCTCCACTTTGTTCTCAGACTCCTGTGCAAGCATGCAGCCCATTGTAGTTTCAGTCACTAAAAGATACAAGATCAACAGTTTCCCCGGCTTAAGCGGTGACAACACAGGCGGGTTTTGTAAATATTGCTGGATTTGTTCAAAAGCAGCTTGGCATCGGCCGTCCCATTGGAATTTCTTTCCTTTCTTCAGGAGACCAAAGAGTGGTTCACAAGTCAAGGTTAATTTAGCAATAAACCGTCTTATGAATTGCACTTTACCCAGAAAGCCTCGCACCTCCTTTTCAGTCCTTGGTGGCGGCATGTCTAAGATGGCCTTGATTTTGGAAAGGTCGACTTCGATACCTCTCTGTGTAATCAAGAACCCCAGCATTTTTCCTGCTGTAACACCAAACCTACATTTTTAAGGATTCAGCCGCAACCGATATTCTCTAATCCGTTGGAAGAATTTTTGCAAGGCGGTGTAGTGGCCCTCTCTTTCTTTGAACTTGACAATCATGTCGTCCACGTACACCTCAACCTCTTTGTGGATCATATCATGCAAGATCATGGTCGCGGCCCGTTGATATGTAGCTCCAGCATTCTTCAGCCCAAATGGCATCACCCTATAACAATAGGTTCCCCACGGGGTGGTAAAAGCAATCTTCTTCCGGTCTTTGGGTGCCATTAGAATCTGATTGTAGCCAGAAAAGCCATCCATGAATGAGAGCAATGCATGCCCCACAGTGAAGTCCACTAATTCGTCGATATGCGGCAGAGGAAAGTCGTCCTTTGGACTGGCTTTATTCAAATCTCTGAAGTCCACACATACCCGAATTCTGCCATCTTTCTTCGGCACTGGAACAATGTTGGCCAACCAAGTTGGGTATTTAGATACCAGTAGGAACCCTGCATCAATTTGCTTGGTGACCTCTTCTTTGATCTTGAGGGCCCAGTCCGGGCAGATCCTTCTGAGCTTCTGCTTAATGGGTTAGGCCTCTGGGTCAAGAGGGATTTGTGCTGTACAATCTCAGGATCGATTCCAGGCATGCCTTCGTAGGACCATGCGAAAACATCTTTGAAATCTTTTAACAAGGCAACTAAGCGCTTGCGCTCCTCCGAAGACAACGTGGACCAGATCTGGACCAGTCGCAGGTCCTTTTCAGCACCAATATTAATTTGGGTGATTTCATCAACTAGCAGTTTTACAAACCTCTCCTGCTCTTGATCTAGCAAATATTTCAAAACCGGAGGAATTTCTTCCTCGTCATTTTCATCGAAATTTTGAAAGTCCTGATTAATACAATAAATCAAAGGCACAGAAAAGTACTCAAAGGCCACATCTATTCCATTCTCATTAATCACTTCCAAGTTGCCTGATTCCTCTGTTACAACAGACTCAAAGGAAAAAGAAAAAGACGACCTAGACAGGACTATGGCGTTCGGGTTATCACCCCTAGGAATACCGGACTCAGACTCAGACGAGCTGGAACCTGATTCTGACTCCACAAACTCGATGGAATCAGATTCCGACTCACTACCTGACTCGGTGCTGCTCGATAAGAATCCCTTCTCGTACTTCCAGACGAGGGAGGGTGCGATGGACGTATCCAAAATGTTCAAAGATGGGCTAGCAGCTGCTTTATTCCCAATCATAGACACTGAGAGATCATCCCCCAAGCACTCATGTATGATCGGAGGATCTGAAAGTTGATAAGCCAATGCTACCCCCATTTCAATCTCGGTGCTCTCGGAATCCACTTCCTTACACTGCTCAACCTCAGCTGATGGGTCTATCTGCTCCTCAGCAACATCATCCCCGGAGAACTACAAGTCGAAGAAAATCTCAAACCCCGGCAAGTGCCTTTTCTCGGCATTCAGCCATGGCTCTGGGAAGCCGCAGAATGGAAAGTCTTCTCCCTCCCGAACGAAGCGTCCGTTCAGGGTGCCGTAGATAGGCCGATGCATCAACTCATAACACTTCCCGGTCTGCTTGGCTTTGGCTCTTCCAACCATCTTTTTGTCATTCCTCACCTAGTCCTCTTTGGTAGGCAGATAGCCTAAGCCAAAGGTATGCGGGTTGTGCGGCACTTCGGCTGATGCTGTAATGCCCTTCTGGCCACTTCTTCCTAGTCCCATCCTAGGGATGTGTTGGAGCTTGTTCATGAGGTACACTGACTGTGCACTGACATACAACCCCTCATCAATAGCCAAAATATTCTGCACGACTCGGGCCTCGGCTAGGGTAAATCCTGATAGGAACACATCCTCCATGCCATGCTCGATTTCCAAAACCAGCGTAGATACCTCTGGCGGCGGATGGATTGACGAATTCCCAAAAACTATAGCCACCCTCCTTCCCGTGAGGGTACTTTAACATTTGATGCAAGGTGGAAGAGACCGCTTTCACCTGGTGCAGCCACGGTCGCCCTAGGAGTAGATTGAAGGTTGCAGGAACGTCCAAGACATGAAAGTCAATCTCGTGTTGTCCTGGACCAACCTTGGTCTGAATCTGCACAGTCCCCATCATATCTCTGCTCGTATTGTCATATGCCCTTATCACCTGGGCAATTGGCACAAAGTCCACGGGCTTCAAGCCGATTGCATATGCCGTCCTCGACGGGCACACATTAATGGCGGATCCCGTGTCGATAAGAACCACCGGCACCCATTTTTCTCTACACTCGACAGAGATGTAAAGTGGTTTGTTATGGTTTGCGCCCTCAGGTGGCAGTTCCTTGTCAGAGAAGGTCAACGTCGGGGAAGCTCCTCTCGAAAAGACCAGTCCTACCAGCTGCTCAGGCGTGGGGTCGATCGAAAGTTTGGCCTTGTCCATTGCAGAAAGGACAGCTTGTCTATGTACTCTTGAAGCCATAAGCAGTCCCCAGATGGAGATGTCTGCTTGTATCTTCTTCAGCTGTTTCAGCATAGCCTCTTCTTCAAGCAGGTTTTCTTTCTACTTGTCTACCTCTTTGTCTTTTCCGGACGCCTCTGGTTGGTCTAAGTGCGGGGACTTAAAATACCACCCACTCTTAGTCATGTGGTCAACCTTTCCCACATACCAGGTATCATCTGGCTGGCTTTGTCCCCAGTCTTCATCTATGTGGGCAAGACATAGGTCATCATCTTCCCACCACATGCCATCGGCAGCCGATAGACACGTGTCCGGCTCCGTTACAACTATTCTTATGCCCGCAGCACCTTCTGTTCCTGTGCCGCAGTATGCTCCATTCTTGTGCACATAGCACGTTCTATCCCCGCAGGGGCTTTGGCCTTTCTGACCCTCTCAAAATCTTCGATCCTTTCCCGCTCAAACTGCTTCAGTGCAGCCTGTTGTTCAGTATCTTCCGTACCCAAACTGCTCGTATTTTGAGCAAAATTCTTAACACCGGTGCTCTCCGGTGGTGCACTTTGATTCCTGGCCCTTCCAGCCACAGCTGATGTCCCTATCCCTGACGGACCCTGTTCTGGTTGAGACTGCTCAATAATATTCGGCTCGTCGCTGAGCCACTCGGTAGCTTCTGCTGACTCTTCCAGACCAAACTAGTCGACAGTCACGTCTCCCGGGTCCTGTTTGTTGAAGAATTGAAGGTTTGCAATGTCCCCCTCCAGTTCTGCCAGGTCATCCAGCCCCTGATTAGGTCTATCCTCTCGTACTACACAAATCTCTACCCCCAGTGGCAATTCCATATTCGGCCTAGCCTGGCCTGCTGATGTAATGTAACCACTAGATTTGTACATGAAGCTCGTAGTCCCCTCAGGCTCTGCATGATCAATCTCGTCTGCCCCCAAAGTCGACCCAATTCTATCCTTGATAGCTACCACCACCGTTTCGGGTTGGGTTTGGGAGATGTCCAACATGCACGAGTCAGTGCTGTCAGGAATGAACACCTCTAGCTTGGGTAGGTGGGAAGTGGTGATATATATGCTAGGGTCGTATGACACAACCCCAGTTTGGATTAGATTGACGTGTTTGGGAGGTGAAGCTTGGTTATGTGGTGGGAGAGGGTTGGTTGTGACATTCGGTTTCTCCGGAGGCACGATCACCTTGTTATCAATGAGATCCTGAATCTCATGATGCAATCTAAAGCACTGGTCAGTGTCGTGACCATGCTGTTGGTGAAAGGTGCATTACTTAACAGGGTTATGGGAGGGGGAAAGTTTTTCTGGCAATGGTCGCAGGTCCAGGGGCTTCGAGTGCCTTTTCCTGATCAGAACCCCCAGAGCTTTGGACAGGGGTATGTATAATGGAGTGAAGGTTCTTTGGCCTTGGGATGGAACCTTGGTTGTTTGTGAGCTACTTCCGGATGCACCGGTGAATGGTGTAGCTGTAAGGGTTCTTGGGGTGGTGGTGGTGGTGACCATACCCACATCTGAAGATCTGGTAGCTGCAGCACTGCTTGTGCCTGCATTCGTACTATGGTTGAATGCTCTCTTGCGCTGCTCTCTCTCATGATCAATGAGGCCCTGTTTCATGGCGTCCTCGATTTGCACCCTAATCTCATGTAGATCTGCAAAGGTAGGAAGGGGGAGGACGATCATCTTCTAGATGAGCTTGGGCTGGAGGTTACGCACAACTATCCGTATTTGGTCCTTGTCGACCGGCCTGATGGTCATCATCGAGGCCTTAGCCCTCCAGCGGGTCACAAAATCGGAGAAGCTCTCCTTCGACTCTTGCCTAGTGGTCTGGAGATCACGAGTTGTGACCTTGATCTGTGTATTATAGGAGTATTGAGCTACAAAGGCCTCAACTATCTCATCTCAATTCCTCTTAACAGCGTCCTCCAGTTTTGCATACCAAATAGCCGCTACACCCGACAGGGTTCGGCCAAACAAAGAAAGCTTCTGCAATCTGGAGAGGCCCGTCGGCCTTAATATGTCCGAAAATAGCCACAAATGCACCATAGGATCTCCAAACCCGTCGAAACGGTCTATGTGCGACATTTTAAACTGGTCTGGCAGAGTTACGGCCGAGTCGGTGTACCCATCCTCAATATCCGGAATGGATTTCATGCCCTGAGACTTCTTGAACAACTTTTCTAGCTTGCTCACTTTCAACGTTGTGGGGTCCACCTCGAACACAAAGGGAGAATCCGGTAGGTTGGTAGGTGCTTTGGATAGTTGGGATAGGATTGGGGATGGAGCCAGCCCCATTGGAACATCCGTATTTACCTGGACATTTGCTGTCTCCCCGAGTATTGGAACTCTTGGTGGGAGAGGAGCTTGGTGTGAAACAGATGCTCCGATTTGTTGCTGTAGTCTGGCAATTACCTCTGCCTGTTGGGCCATAACCTCGGCCTGGCGTGTGGCAAATTCTGCTTGACGGGCAGCGTCCTGCTGCATGACTTTCATACTTTCCTGGAGCTGACGCATCTTCTCTTCCAAGCCTGCCATATTGTGTTGACCTAACTGAATAACCGGTATATATGTCCTTGCAATAGCAACTGAGACCTCAGCCTGACTGTCCACTGGCAGGGTTGACCATTGATCTGGCAATCGCTGTACCGATACACTGCGCCTTACTGACCTCTGTCTGGTAACCGAGGGTAAAGAAAGGAACACTGCTTGTCTGTCTATTAGACCCCTGGATCGATTATGTCTACGACCTCTAACCCAGAGTGCTCGAGAAATATCTGCCTGGTCGGATGTAATGGTGCTAAACTACCTTGCAAAAAGATAAATAAAGCATAATAAGGAAACAAATAACCGGAAAAACGGACAGCATAACAGCTTAAATAAAGACAACACACAGTTGGCAAACACAAGCTGAATACACTATTCTCAATACTGATCACTGTTCCCAAATCACTGCACCAAATCTGAATCTGATACCCGCAGGTAAAACTGATTCCCAAATACTGATGCCTGCAAGCCTGATACCCAGACTTGTAAACTGATACGTGCATTCCTGTAGAGGCCAACTCTAAAAGCACATAACAAGCAAGTGAGAGCCAAAACACCCTTATGGAGGGGTAGGGTCAACCTGTCCTAGTTTCGTCAAGAACTAGGGTTTCACTACGCACACAGCAGTTTCAAACAACTTATAATCGGGTAAGCAACTTGTCCTAGCTTGGAATGGTTACTACAATTTCCGATATACACTAGGTCGAATGGTCAAAAAGGGTGCCCCGGTAAAAATCAAGGTTTGTGTTTCCATCGTGGCAGAGCCCGTAACCGGTCCACCTTATGGCACGCAGCCTCAGGCAAACCGTTCAGGAATAGCAGACAGCGAACACGGTGTCCTAGGCACACCAATGCACATGCAATGCAAAGAAACACATAAGTGTAGTCAAAACAAGATATCATGAGTTCGAGTCAACTTCTCTAAATTCCCAGCAGAGTCGCCAGAAACTGTAGACGTGCCCAAACGTCCCAGCTCCGCACGCGAATGACACGAAATCCGATTTGTTCATTGGACTACTACAGTCCGGACTTAATGTCACAGTTCTGAATCTAATCTCACAAAGTGCAATGCAAGACCGATAAATCACCAAAGAGTCCAAATCCGGCAAATCGTTTTGAAAAACTGATTTTATTAAAGAAGTGCCAAAAATGGACTGTTTTGCCAGATACAGAGTCGTCACCTAAATATTTTGTTTTGAGAGGAATTTAGGAAACCCTGACTCGTGCCTAAGGCCACGTGTCCGTCATCACCAAAGTTGCCTCGACATGGGAACTTGGGTACGAGAGGGGAAGGTCATGCAATGAGCACCCCCGCTCGCCCGATCAAAGATCGGCCTATACTAAGCATGATATTTTGTTTTTGAAAACACATGTGCTCTTATTCTGGTTATTAGCTAGCTTACTATGTGATACGCACAGCATACAAGTATAGACTAAATCACTCAAATTAGAACAAAACATCTCATGTTTGTTTGAAAATGGTTTGAAGGTGCTACTCGCAAGTAGGCTAAGACGCGGATTTGCCACCCTCAAGTGGGCTTAGAAACTCACATTTCAATGAATTGTTCCAATTCAAGCAATCTAACCTTCACCCACAGGCATTCAGGCAGTTAAACACTTAAGCAGTTAGCCTCATGAAAAGTATGCTATCATGTTAACACTCACACGCATGCAAGATGCTAAAGCATAAACACTTACAGTGTACTCTAAGCCAAAACAACAACTAGTTAGTAATCAATGCATGATCCTAGTTCATGTTAAGGTGGCTAATGCAACACATGCAAAAATGCAACTAAAATAGGCTCGGCTATTCTAAGATGCCATGTGAAATGCAACTTGATAACATGCTATTGAACACGTATTCAAGTAGGAATTGAAATACAATGCAGTTTGTATGATGCACCGAGCCCAGTACATGCAATACGAATGAATGTATGAAAATATGCTATCATAAGTATGCTAATTGAAATATGACCTAAAACTAACCATCATAAGCGGTTAAGTAAAAGGGAGAAAGACATGGGGTTGGAAGACATTCACACACTCACGCACACTTATTACAAAATTCGCCCTCTCGACGGAGGGTCCGAATAAATAAGCTAAGCTAATCTAAGTAATTAATCTAACTAAACTAATTAGATTAATTATTACACCATCAAAACTAATTAACTAACAAGCTAATTAATTATTACAATCCAAATTGAAACAAATAGCTACACTAAGCTAAATGAATATTACAAAACCAATTAAACGATTAAATTACACAAACTAATCATGAATACTAAAATGGCCTCGCAAGCGACGAAGAGATGCATGCCCGGTCGCGTCCTCCTAGAAATCTGTTGCCATGCCTCATGTTGCCTCTATTTACACTATTTTACACCTCTGAAAACTGTGCCAACTTCTGTGATGCTACTGAACCACCTCATGGACAAGCTGAGAGGCCATCGGCCAAATGGTATGACTATCAACCAAGGAAAAAGGGTCATCGACCATTTTTTAGGATATCGGCCAAAAATTATTAGCCGATCGGCACTAAAGATAGCCGATCGGCCATATCTTCTTGTAAAATGCTTCTTTTGCTACAGCAGAGGACAAATAGAGGTATGGCAATACATTTGCAAGAAAATATTTGCAACTACACCCCTTATCATGTTTGAGACTCAAAGGTGTGCAGCGCTTGACCCTCGGGCACCAATCACGCATTCCAATGCATGATCAAATGATCCAAGTGTGCAATTCAATATGGAATGAATGCATAAAAACAAATGAATGCCTCACACTCTATCATATTGGATCAAGAGTGTCAGTGACCGAGGATTAAGGCACGTTTCGTCACTTCAAGTATGAAATGTGACTTGGTCCTCGTGTTTGGTTTGACACTCCAAACCAAACACAATGCAATGCATGCAACATGGAAAAGCTATGCAATGCAACATGGAAAAGCTATGCAATGCAACATAAGCATGCCAAATGCAATATGACTCAAACATGCACACAAGGCTAAGGTAACAAGCATGCCAAATGCAATGCAACCTAAACAAATATGTGACAAAATGCAAGCTAATGAGCATGCAAAATGCAAACTAAACATACAAACATGCATGGCATGCAAAGATGGGCAAGCATGTAACAACATGCAAACTAGCAAGCATGCAACAACATGCAACATGTCAAGCATGTGACAACATGCAAAGATGGACTTAAACCAAAGTGGGCAGACCTCAGCCATGCCCAAATCAGTGGCCAATTATGATGAAATAATGGCATGAAATGCAAGGTAAGCATGCATGCCAATTGGCCCAAGAATCAAAGTATGAAGACACCAACCCTTAAGAACAGTTAAAGAGTGAAAAGTGTGGACAAGTGACAATACTATAGGCCCTGAAATTGAACATGGAGTGATGCCAAATCAACCAAACAATGCAAGTGTAGCATAGCAAGAGGCTCAAAGCCCAAGGTTAGCAACGGGACTTATACTAAGGCTATGCAAAACATGAAGCAAGTGACCTAAGCAAACCAAAATAGTCCTAAAGCACACCAAAGTGAGTCTAAAACATGCAAGGAATGAAGCCAAAACATGCTAGAAAGGTGAGCACAAAACATGACGCATATAAGGCCAAAAGGGATAATTGCACTACACCTATTAGAACCAAACATGGCATGACTTAACCAATAAAAATCAGAGTTATGGCATGTAAAAATAAGCCCAAAAACCCATTGAGATGGCATCCTAAAGGCCTAAGCATGGAGGCATGCACAATGGTACACTCTTAAGGCATAAAACACCAACTCTTCAAAGCATTGAAAGGATGACAAATGCAAGTGTATGGCTACACTACATGGACTAAAATCACATATGAAATGATGCCAAATCATGAAAATGGTCTAAGCAATGCATGCTAATGACTTGGACACTCAAAGCCAACAAGCTAGATTAAACCATGACTACACAAAACAATGCATGCATGACCAAGACAACACCAAACAGAGCTTAAGCATGCTAAAAGCAGGCTAAAAGCTTCTTTGAGTTGAGCCAAAACATGCAAGAATGATGGTCCAAACACAAGGTGCATGTTAAGGCAATAGAGAGGATTACAAGACAAATGTATGGTGCATGCAAGAGACCATTAAACCAACCTTAGACAGAGGTATAACATGGCAAAATAACACCAAATACTTGCTGAAATGAGACCAAAACATGCTAAGCAAACATGCTACCATTATGAGCCAACAATGCAAGCATATGAAACACAAGGAGAGAGGGGTGTCCCTCTCCTATTCAAGACTCCAAAACCACCTCTCCACCACTGAAAATCCTCTGGATTTTAGTGGTGAGAAGGTCAAAACAAGGGAGTTCCAAAGGCTTAAAAGGAAGGCACAAAATAAGGCCAAATAAGGCCTAAGGGGGGATAGACTACCCCAAACGCAAACGTAACCTCAAGCAACCATAACAAGCATAAAAAATTAGAACTTATTGTAGTAGAAAGTTAAGCTTAAAACAATATGCAAGTAGGTCTAAAAGCTTAAGCCAAAATAGGGGATTAAAAGCTAGAAACTCACCCTTGAAGAACACCTTCAAGAACACAACTCCATCAGTTTTTCCAAGCTTAAACCACTCCAAAAACTCTAAAACAAACTCCAAAGGACCTCAGCAACCAAAGGATGGTGTTTCACTAGGTGCTCTAGCACAAAAGTGTGAAGAAAATACACTTTAAGGCACAAACGCACACACAAATATAGAGATATATATATATATATATATATCACTTCTATATCAATTCTCAAAACCTCTGGAAAGGGAGGGGAGGCTCCCTTCTTATAGAATTTCAATTCTCAAGCTTGTTCAACAAGCTTGAGTCTTGAAGGCAATCCCTCCATACACGTGTATGGAGGATGAGAATTGTGCACTCTAGCTGTCACAGCTGGCACAAAATATCTACAAAAAGCAGATAGAAATGTCTCGGCTCAAAAAAATGACCGATCGACCAAAAGAAGTGTCGATCGGCCAACACTTATGGCCGATGGCAAGAAAACAAGGCCTATGGCATTATGCCTTAGCCGATGGGTTGAGGGGATGGCCAACAAGCCACCCTCTTCCCTCAGAAGCAAAACCACAAGTCCTTACTCCACAACCAAGCACAAAACAGACAAGTTGAGAGATCCTGAGGTAAGGCAAGCGGCCGAGACCTCCGGGAACTCAAAACGAACACGTGCATGGATAATCATCGAGTGTTCGAACGATGACGTCCAAGTCTTGAGGACGGTCAAAAATGGGTGTCTACAACGAGTTTTACCAGAATTTTTGGCAGGCATTGTGGTAGTGGTAGAACTAGCAATAGTGGTTGGTTCTACAGTTGGTGTAGAAGGGTTTCCACCAACATTTGTATTTTCCTCATCCATTCACTATTACAAAGATAAAAAATTTATATGAATGATAAGTAATTAAATAAAGATTATAAACAAAATAGGGAGAGCACATACAGATAAAAATTACTATTGTTGGATCAATTTATGGTTTGGATGAATTTATGGAAGATTTTGTGGAAATCTGCCCAGGTTCAAGAATTTAGCACACTAATTGGTTATGTTTTTGACAAATGTTCCAATTAGTTCCAACCCAATATTTTTCTTGATTTGTTTGATGCAAATGATTAAAATATATATATATATATATATTATCCACTATGTTAGAAAAAATGATAAAGAAAGAAAATTTCTTATAAACTAACTTGTTGCCTACTGCAATCATATGTCTTTATTTCAATTGGCAAGTTAAGCCTTGAACTTGATAAGAGCCTTTATGGCATGAGAAAGTGGAGTTAATCAGCAAAAGCAATTTGAGAGATGCAGAGCATATTAACCAAACAAGCCATTAATTAGTGATAGCTAACTTGAGTACAAAAATGAAACCTAAACTTGAGTACCAAAAATTGGGAAAATTATTTGGTACTTTTAGGGTTAGGTCATATGTTGTTCTAATTTTATTTTTATTAATTAAAATAGTGAGATTTAATATTTTTGTATTGATTTTTAAGAGACAATATGGGTTAAAATTTGTCAATTCAAATTTTATTGTTAATATATGTTATATATTCAATAAATATTAAATATACATATAAAATAATGATTATTTCCAACAAATGAAATAGTATTGCAATGTTTTCAATGTAGTCAATTCTAAGCACATTTGAATATATGTTTCTTGTTAACAATTCAAATTTAAAAATAAAAAAAAAAAACTAACAAGTTTAATATCCCCTATTTATTGTGTTTTCAACACTATAACTTGAATGAATCAAGATATGAACAGGATATATAAGAGATATAGGATATATATATATATATATATATATAGAGCAGTATATATGTATATAGAACAGAAGAAGAGTGAAAGAAAAGAGACAGAGACAGAGAGAGAGTAGCGAGAGTACCGACGACGAGGAGGAGAAACCAGCAGTGAGCTGATCGGCAAGGGAAGGAGAAACTAGTGATGGCAGTGAGGATAGGCAACTAGCAGTGAGCCTATCGGCACAACAACGGTGATGAATCTGTGTAATATGTGTGTGAATTGATGCAAAATGCACAACAGCAGGGATGAGTGTATGTGATGAATAAGATGAACTTGAAATGTGTGGGTATTAGGTTTAATGGAGGAATTATTGTGTGTGTGAGAGGGTATAACAACTTATTTTTTCTTTTGAAACATAGATGGGTCAGGTCGGGTTGACATGCGGTTTGGGAAATTTCACCTGCCACCTGCACCGACTCGTAAGTGCTGGTCCTCCCACCTGCCCAACCAGCCCGCCAGATCTGAAATTTTGCGCGTTTCGGTGCAGTTTGGAGCGATTTGGTGAGGTTTTGGCAGTTTTAGCGGTATTATGCATAGCCCTACGTCTCACTACCTGGACTCATAGGCTAATTACCACTATTCTAACTTTCCACCATTAGCACCAAAACAATACCAAAAAGAATGGACAATGTATGTGATGCATGAATTTGTAAATAATGCATGATTTCCGTAAGCTAATATCAATCCACAATAGTGCAACTCTCCACATTTCATAAATCAAGGCATTCCCATCATCATTCATCATCTCATCTTAAGTTCAACATCAAAAGAAAATCTCCAAACTTGCATTTCAAACCCGAAAACCAAGTAATTACACTCAATTTCATATTTTAGAAATTATTTGAGTAAAACCCCCTGTTATAAATCAAGTTTGGAAATTAGCGTTTTTGAGAAAATTGAGAAAAATGAGAAAAATTGGGGTTTTCCTCTCCTTTATGAAATTGAGGAAATCACCAGTCATAGACAATGATATTCCAGCACAATCACATGATTTCACCCTTATTATTCTCAATCTTTAGTCAACAAACTCAAAGCAGTACATATATACATACACACACACATATATATAGATATATATATATACACATGAATAGCTAAGGAAATTACCACATAAGCTACTCAAATTAAAGATATAAAGAGTTAAAAATACCCCTACCTCGAGTTGGTATGCTAGGGTTGCAATACACACTTGTATCTCGAAGATCAAGCGAAACAATCGGTGAAAGTGACGATCTAGTTCTTTTTTCAACCAATCTTGAAGAATCTTGGGTGGATCTCGAACCAAGATTGGGGAAATCTAAGGTTTTGTGAGCTAGGGTTTTAAGAAAAAAATGAGTTGGAGGATGAGAAGAAGAAAAAAGTGTCAAGAAAATGACTTGGAGTTGCTTTTGAAAATCTGTTGTCCCCGACAGGTCGCTCGAGCACAGGTTCTGTCGCTTGAGCGTAAGGCACGAATAAGTGATCTCGCTCGAGCAGAAAAGAACATGTCCCAGAAGTTTTGCAAAGCTACAATGGAACTACTGGGAGCACGAAATCTACGCTCGAGTGACAACTCCTTCGTTTGAGCGGCTCACTTGCAAAATTGCCATTTACTGGGAGTTAAAGATCTATGCTAGAGCGAGAAAAACTTTGCTCGAGTGGAGCGAAAAACTCAGGTGTCACAATTTGTACAAACTTGGAGAGAAGGTTGTGACAGGAGGAGTTACTTTTATTCACCGGGCAAGAAGTACAAGACACGCGCTGAAAAGACATAGGGCTCAGCAAACATGGCAACCAAAGTATACAGGAACATATGGAGGCAGTTCGAAGGTGCATAAAATGGAGCCATAGCGGCCAATTCTGAAGCAAGCTCAAAGCAAAGAGACCAAGACGGTAGAGCATGTCCCAGTGAAGAAAATAGTTTCTTTTGCTCCTGAATTAGAGACATATTGTGATCTCTTCAAGAGTGCATAGAAGGGAGAGATGCAATCACAACGGGTTGCAAAGTAAGCTTTGCATGGCACCACGGTGAGAGGGTGCTAGTATGGATCACCCTACATAGATGGAAAGGGTGATTTGTTGAGTTCACCCATATAGATAAAGGTAAGCCACCATTGTTGACATTGGTTAGCATGGATGTAGAGAAGCCACTGATTGTTGACAATGGTAAGAGAGGAGCTAGGGAGACAAGCTGTCGTAGGGAGGTGGCAAGTCATACTTTCACATGGGAGAGGTATGGGATGTTGTCTTCAACTCCTTCTATATATTGAGCTAACTTACAAGAGGAAAATAACAAGAAAAGGAAGAACACAAGTGATATACAAGAGAGTGTATATCTCTGTGAGAGTAAGAGAAAAACTAGAGAGTATAAGGCAGTAGAAAGTATATGAGTAGAGTGAGAGTGTTTCCTCCTTTGTTATAATCTTTATTTATTTTAGTGGAAATCTCTAGTTCTCTTTGTGGACATAGACATTGAGGCTGAACCATGTAAATCTTGTGTCCATTATTGTGTGTTTAATTTCTGGTAGTTCATGTAGATAGAGGTAAGCCACCATTGTTGACATTGGTTGGTAGGAATGTAGAGAAGCCACCGATTGTTGACAATGATGAGAGAGGAGCTAGGGAGACAAGCCTTCATAGGGAGGTGGCAAGTCATACCTTCACATGGGAGAAGTACGAGTTGTTGCCTCCAACTCCCTCTATATATTGAGTTAACTTACAAGAGGCAAATAACAAGAAAATGAAGAATGCAAGTGATATACAAGAGAATGTATATCTCTGTGAGAGTGAAAGAAAAACCAGACAATATAAGGCAGTAGAGAGTGTGTGAGTAGAGTGAGAGTGTCTCCTCCTTTGTTGTAATCTTTATTTGTTTTAGTGGAAATCTCTGGTTCTCTCCGTGGACGTAGGCATTGAGGTCGAACCACGTAAATCTTGTGTCCATTATTGTGTGTTTGATTTCTAGTAGTTCAGGTGGGTTGGTGTTAGAACCTAACAGGTGCACATTTACTTAGACGGTATGATAGTAATAGAGAGAGAGAGTGCAGGTTAGAGTGATTTATATAAAAAGATAAGCAGAGGTTTGTAAGGGAAACACAACATAAATGAGAAATTAGAGTTTTTCTAGTTTTTCATTTTCTCTCTCTAGGTTTTCTTTCTTCTGTTTATTTGATCTTTATCTGTTTTCTATACTTCATCACACTACAATTTAAAACTTGACACATAAAAAGTCAAAAATGATTCTACACATTTAACTTTAAAAAATATTCCCAAATTTCAAATAGTAAACTTCAGAATTAAAGTTCAAATAGTGAATTTTTGAAACAAAAATATGTTATTATGTTCAGTAAAAATTGTTGAATATTGGCTCTGATTCATGGAAACATGGAACTTAAGAATGCCTACAAAGTGAAGAAAAAGAAGAGAGCTACAGATCTTGTAAATCCAATTCAGCTGAGCTAGTTATTAGTAGGATGGTTGTTGATGATTTGTCGAAAAACAAGTTTGATTTGATCTTCCATTTCATGTATAAATGGGAATGCATGGGATGAGCATTTGGTGCAGCAACTGATATGCAAAAATCAGAGACAATAGTGTGAGCGTGAGTGTGAGTGTGAGTTGAGTTGGGAGTGTTGTCTCCTCTTCTATTGTAATTTGTGTTGCTTGTTCTCTTTTAATTTAATAAAATCCATTGCTCGTGGACATAGATGTATAGTCGAACCACGTAAAATTTGTTTGTTTTGTTTGTGGATGAATGATTGGTATTTGTTTCCAGGTCCTGAGCACACACACACACACAAAAAAAAAATACAAAACAAAACAAACCAAAAATATATATATGCCAAAATGACACATGTATAGAAAATTAGAATAGGGTAACACTCAATAAAACAATGTTTTAAAATTAGTATCACAATTGGTTAACCTTTTCACTTTATCAGATTTCAATATTTTCAAAAAAAGATAAATGAACATTTTGGTACGAAAGAGTAATTATCCTAGCTTATCAAAAAAGAAGAAAAAGACTAATCATCTAGTTTAGAATTAATCATCCAGTTTAGAATGCGATAGTCTGCCAATGACACATAGAGAAAAGCAACACAAACCAACATTTCTAATGTGAATCAGTCACTTGTCACAAAATCACTTCAACGCTTGAATTTGCTTTAAAAAATTAGCTAAAAGAAACTGTACAAGAAAACTCACATCAAAATATTTATGAAAAACAGGGAAACAAATAGTTACGAATTAAGAGAAATTGAACATTAAAAAAAAAAATTCCAACATGACTCTTAATGATAGCATCTCCCCCATTTTACCTGCAATAATCAAACAAAATACCAACAAATATCACATTCATACTTGAACATTTTTGTCACACCCAAACTACATGTAATAACTCATATAAGGCTAAAGAAAAAAAAGTACCAAAAAAAAAAAATCAATTTTACCATACAAAAAAAAAAAGAAAAAAAGTTACACTTAAATCCAAATAAACTATTGGCGACAAAAGTTAAGAGGCAAAACAAACTATTTATGATACTTCTTATAAGTTATTGGGTACATTTGGAGTAGGACCATGTGGTGCTTCAAAAGTATTGTGATTAATGGAAAAGGTAAGTGTCACGACCCAAACCCGCCCCTATGGGTTTAGCACCGTAACCGGCCAGTAATTCGAGATTACCGAAGGCGTGCTTAACAGTAATACAGTAAAACAGAGTACAGGGGCCTGGCGGAAGCCAATACAGTAAATAAACAATGTCCAATGAGCCGTGACAGTCTGTATGCCAAAAAGACTTTTCATGCATACATATATATATACACACAGTGCAGAACAGTATGTACAACATTTATAACCATTCAGATCAGGGACCTAATCCCTATTAAACAATACAGTAACAGTCTATACAGTCTATACAGTTACAGAGACAGACGGGGGAAATTAAAACACCCCTAAGCCATAGCTTGACAGGCTCGAAACCTCGCAGTGAGGCACAGTGGTTGGCTTGACAAAACTGGAGCTTACCCCGACGCTTCTAGCCGCGGTCTGGTGCCTGTACACCTACATATATATATGAGCAGTGAGCTAAAGCCCAGTGAATAACAAGATGCGTAAAGAGGTTTAGAATGAATGTCCTTACAGTAATGAAAACAGTTCATTAAATCAGTATTTCAGTCGTTTAGTCAGTACAGTCATATGTGGTACATCCATTAGCATAACAGTACAATAAACAGTAGGTCTTGAAAGACCGAACAGTCAATGATGGCCATCAGTCAGTAAACAATAGTGGTTCCAACAAGGGAACCGATAGAGATCTTTGTAACAGTAACAGTCAGTAACAGTAGTTGCTAAGGATGCCACAATACAGTTCAGAATAGAGGACATACATTCATTCTATTAACAGTATCGATTCAGAAACAGTACAGTTCAATTGTTCAGAAGATAATCATTTTTGAACATATCTTTACACAGTTGTTACTCACGGAGTTCTGGGCTACAGTTAGGCTAGAGCGCGTCCCCAGTTGCCAACCCCACACAGTTTACAGATTGAACACACACTAAGCTACACAGTTGGGAAAGATAATAATTTAATCCCTAACTTGCCTCGGTGTGGTTCTACATCTATATCCTCATTAAGATGCCTTAAACTAGGCCTAAGAATGCCTAGGGTGAAATGAGGATGCAAAGATGCACTTTAAAAACATTTTCAGAATTTTCAGAAAATAGGGTTCCAGCTCGAGCGTCGATTACTTCGCTCGAGCAGAAATGCAGACAAAGGTTTCCTCTCGAGCGCAGACTTAGACGCTCGAGCGTACTACAAAATAGTCAAAAGTGATGGATAGGTGAAAATCACGCTCGATTGGGCGCTCGACATCCGCTTAAGCGTAAGACACAAGTTCCCGCTTGAGCGTCAATTACCCCGCTCGAGCAGACATCAAAATAGTGCAAAATACTGAGAGTACGAATTTCACGCTCGAGCGTGAGTCCAAAATCTAGAATTCTCATATTTGAACCTCAAGCTCAAATTCAACTTCAAATGTATCAAATCCAATTCCTTTGGGCCCATTTCCTGGAAAACATTTCAAAACTCATAGTTTAACATGATTCAAAGCTCAATTTGTAAAGTCAAGGCCCAAAGGTGAGGGAATTAAACCCAGTTTCAAACTAATTTTCATGAACAAGATGAACATGCAACATGCATGAAGTTAAACAACTTACAAGCCTCAAATACATGCTCTATTGAGCTAATATCTTCAAAGACAAGATGAATTCTTGGACTTAACATAAATATGAGCCTGCATGTGACAATTGAGCTTTAATTCAACACTATTGAACCAATTCAAGCCATAGACCACTAAAGACCCATTAATCATGCAAGAATCAACTTAAAGACACAATTAAGAGGTTGAATTCCTTACCTAGGTCTTCAATTACAAGTGTAGAAGTTCAATTAGGCAAATCTCCTACAATTTCTTCAAGTCTTTCAAGCCAATTCTCTAGATGAACAATCTTCTCTCAAGACTCTCTCTCTCTCTCTAGTCGTTGCTCTCAAGAAAATAGGCTGATGAAATGTTTTGTTGTAATGTAATAAGGCTTCAATAGATGCTAGATAGTGGTCCACTAATAGGGCAAGTTGGTAAATATAGTAACTTATGTAATTTAGCTCATTTTAATCTAATTTAATCATACAAAATCAGTTTTCAGGTAATTATACCATAAAATCACATAAATTATGATGATCATGAAACACTAATCGATCTCCGGTTCGGCCGCCGATAAGGCCTTCAATTCGCAATTTAAACATAAAACATGAACAGATAATCAAACAGTCAACAGATAGATAATGCATTTAAATAGATATAGTCAATCAATCAGTTTCAGATTTCAGTCAGCCAGTTCAGTATTTCAATCAGTTCAATTAATTTTCATAATCAGTCTCAGTTTAGCAGTAATCGGTAGTTTATCGGTAAACAGTGGTGAGGGTTGTTACAGTAAGATTTATGATTTTGTGTTGAGTGATTAGGGAACATGAAAGAGCATAGTGTATAGGCCTTGTTTGTTTTCAGATGTAGATTGGAGAGAATTGATAGTGAGGGAATTGTTAGTGATAGTGAGGGGATTAAGTAAAATTGTTTTTGTTTTGATGATAGTTATTAGTGTGGAAATTGTTAAATTATTTTTATAAAAAATAAATATAAAATAATAAAACAAATAAAACCATGATTTTTACTTAACAAAAAAATACAAAAACGTTAAACATAAATGTTCAAAATCTGCTACGCAACATGTAAAAAAGAAAAAGAAAAATTGCACTTGGCCGAATGTCCGGTCAGACATCACCTCGGATGACCGGTAACACCCTAAGCCGAACGGACTATTTTCTCCTCTATAAACAAAATAAACATGATTTACCTTCACTATTCATCACTAAGAGTCCACTCCGAACTCCTACAACGGAAAACATATGGGACCATAATGATTAGTAGAGGAACATGAACAAGTGACACTCTTGGCGCACCTAGTAATTTTTCCCTATGTAAGTGTGCTTTAGGGTAACCATGTCAAGCTTATTTCCTTCAAAACAATTTGACTTGAGTTGTAATAGAGTATTTTATAACTAAATAGGTAAAGCTATATAGTGAAAAATAGATAATGCCTCCAAATGCTTTCTAGATTTACCAAATGAATTAATCACTACAATAAGCAAATAAACATTATACAAATTGGTTCAATACCTTCTATTTCCATGAGTTGAAGAACTCTCTTGACATAAACCTACATAAGAAATCATATAATTAAGAAGAAATTACAACCAAAAAAAAAACCCAAGGTATGAGCTTTGTAACAAAGTAAATTTTTAGTTTTTAATTTTGTCAATTTAAATCCTAAATTTTTGATTTATTTTCAATTTAAACCATTTATTTATTTTTGTTAAGTAAAATCGATTGAAAAATAGGTATTTTAATCATTAAACTCAATCAAAAGGGTATTTTAGACATTTTATGTATACATATATTAAGTTTAATGACTAAAATATTATTTTCTTATCGATTTTACTTAACAAAAATAGACGAATAGCTAAAATTGAAAACAAATCAAAAGATTGAGGTTTAAATTGATAAAATTAAAAATTTAGAATTTATTTTGTTACAAAACTCAAACCTTGATTTTATTTATTTATTTAATTTATCTTATTTTATAATTGTCCGTCTAATTAAGCATGTTGAATAAATAAGCATTGAAGAAAAAGTAGACTGGAAGAAACTATTGACTACATTATCAGAGAGAAAGATGGCATAAATTAAAGAAAAAACATAATTTACTAGCAAAGTAGAAAATGAGCTTCTATCATATTTATAATTGCAACTTATTGATGATTGGACTGCTAAAATCTTTAAGATCTAAGATCTTACGCAATCATTAATAGTACATTATCACCTTATTTCTTCACTGAATACCAATAGACAAAATAAGCTCAATTAAAATAAAAAAAAACAAAACGAACGCATTTAAATCAATAAAAAAAATTGATCATAACAAAGAGAGTAATGGACATAACAAAGAAAAAATCCATGGCTGTCAAATCTTTCATCCTATTGTGCTCTTGGGTCAATATTTACTTATCTATCTTTTTATTGGGAGAAAAATTCCAAATATGCAAAAGCCATATGGGAAAAAAATAAAAATAAAATTCCACATGCATGAATAAATTTAACATCTCATTAAATTTAAATTTTGTAGATTTAGTAGATGCATTTGGATCCTCCAGAGTGAAGTTATTTAGAGTGATTGTGGAATGAATCAAAACGACGTCATTTTGATCAATGTAGAAAAAAATAAATAAATAAATAAAGAGAGAGAAGCTGTTACCCTTCTTGCCAGCACTGTCGGAGTGTCATGGAGCCATCTTTGACAAGCCTTTTCTTGTCCTTCACATTCTTCATTCTCCCTTCATCTATTGTCCATCATCCGTTGTGTCACGACCCAAACCCCGCCCCACAGGATTAGAATGTGACCGGCCAGTAATCTGAGATTACTAAAGGCCTGATTAACAGTCAATAGTATAAAGGGCTGACGAAAGCCAATAATATCACAAGACATCGTCCAATGAGCTGTGAAACTAAAATGATTAACCAACTCTGTATGCATCATTGTACAATCATCCACTACCTTATCATATACAAATACCAAAAGCATATACAATACTCAAGGAATTATTCCCTTACGTAATATACATAAAACAAAAGATCTTTAATATGAGACACATGACCACTTAACAAAAGGGGTGACTTTATCACTACCCAAAAAGCTTGGAGTTAGACGCAAAATGGTTGGCTTGACAACTAGAAAATAGGTTGACGTCCTCAAGTCCTTTCTTGAGCTTGATCACCTACATGACATATGATAGATATAAACTGTGAGCCAAAGCCCAGTGAACAACAATGTATAAAGAGGTTAGAAATAATAAACATTAAAGTCAAGTCACATAGTAGTAGCATGCTTGTTATTACATACCAATCATATGGATCTACAGGCATATATGACAGTCCTTCAACCATAATCATATAACACAATATCTCATACGTCTCTGGCCATCGTATTATCACCCTCAGGTGAGGGCCACGTGAATATAGGCCACGGTATTGTTACCACCGGGTGAAGGCCACGTGAACATGGACCACGACACTATTACCCCCGGGTAAGGGCCACATGAATATAAACCACGGTATTATTACCCCCGGGAAGGGCCACATGAATAAAACCGCCGTATTGTTACCACAGGGTATGGGCCATGTGAGCATATTACATGGAATAGACTCATTCATTTAGTACATTATATCACGGTAGAACAACTTTAACAAAAACAATAATATTTAGAAAGAAGTATAACTCTGTACGAGCACAAAAATAATCTTCTCGTATAATCCTGTTGATCAAGTTTGCACTCCTCCAAACGTCGTCGTTTTACCACCTGAAAACACAAATATGAGCCAGCCGGCGGGTGTGTATCGGAAACCTCTCCGATGCCTAAGTCAGCAAATAGACAATAGACACAAAAGCTCTGTGTATTCCAGAGTAAGAATTGGGATACCTGTCCATAGGTCCTGTCATGAGCTTTTATAGATTCTGCCTGGCACAATCTTAGTAGGATTTCAACTCTCCTTACAAGAGTCCTCCAAGGAATCACACTCCCAGTGAGGAGTGTCTATCTTGATAACGCTCTACTCATTACCAACAAAGTGAGATGGTTTGCACAATCCTAGTAGGACTCTAACTCTAATTAGCAGAGTCCTCCTAGGAGTCTCATGCCCAAGGATAATGCTTATCCCTAGAATACCCTCATCATTACAAGCCAAGTGAGATGGTCACTCCCTTATGCTCGGATATACATTCCTGACCGAGCTGCTTTATCTCGGTCTCCTGTCGTTCGAGTCGTGTGACCGAAAGTCGATTTACCGAATTGTACCATGCCAGGCTATACATAGCTCGGTCCTTTCCATTGACAACATCTCGGTCTGATAAAAGACTATCTTTAAATAGCTAGGTCCAGGCCCTAGCAACCCATCTCTGGCTGACCTAGTGTCTTCTTAGCCCAAAACCAAGCTACATCAACTCTTATCTCGGCCTATTGTGCGGCCTAACTTTCAAAGAAGACTTTTCCTAGCTCGGCCCAATTTGTTCACAAATTACCCTCTCAAACTCAAACATAGTTTTATTACATTGTTACTCATAGTTAGTTCCGCGTATTACGTGGCTAGGATGCAGCATCTGACCTACATAGACACATGAAAGCACAATGGTTTAATATATAGTCCTTCCATTCGGTTCATAACTAACTTATCTGTTACTGATCCATTACTTAATCCAATTTTATTCATTCTTTCCTCTTGTGTTCATACAATGCACATGCACATGGAAACAATTACAAATAATGGAGGCCCGAAAGTCAGAGAAAACAAAGGAAAAATCAAGTTGGACTGGCCCTGTTGGCCGCACATGCGGTGGCCCGAGCCGCACGTGCAGTGGCCTTGTCACTCATGCGGTGGCCTTGGCTGCACGAGTGGACGAATTTCAGAATGCAACTTTGGCCAAAATAGGGTTGGCCGCTCGTGCAGTGGACCAGGCCGCACGAGCGGTCTAGGTTGAAGCTCAGGCCGAAAATCTGCTCTAAGTTTAAAGTTCCATTTTTGGGCATTTAATTTCAAATTCATGAAAATCAAAACCCAAAACTCACAAAAACAAGTTGAATAACCAAGTTCTAACTTCAATCTCAACCATGATTTCAAAACAAAGCTTACTTGCTATACAACAAGATTAAACTCTAGCCTTTAAGGCCAAAAATCAACAACTAAGCAAATATTCACTTCCCAACTCAAAATCCATGGAGTTCCATTCTCCATCTTCAAGGATCATGCAAAAAATAAGTGAGTAATCATGAAAGATGACAAGTATGAGAAGATTTTGGGTTATTCCTACAAGTTCTCCCTTTAGAGTTTATAACAATAACTTACACCCATTTCTTCACACTTCCATGATGAGAACAACTTAAATTCATGAGTTCTAGGGGAAACTTTCTTACCTTAAGTTGAAGATTAGATGAAAATTATTCAATTCCCCTTTCTTCTCCTTGAACCCTAGAGTTCTCTTCCTTTTCCTCTAGAACTCTCCCAAGTCTCTCTACAACATACACCAACTCTCTCTCTACACTCCTCTATTCCTCTTTTGTTGACTTGAGTTACTAAATTAATAAGCTAGTCCTAATATTCTTTTAATCAAATTTTAAGCTTAAACTAAATTCAATTCAATTCACTTAATCAAGTCATTCCCCATTATAGTCTAATTAGCTTAACCCAAACTTAATCTTGCTAAGGTGAGTTAAGCTCTAACCACCAAGTCTAACATCTAATTGTTAACCTTCTAATTTTCATACAGGTCTTTAATTTAACGAATCAGACAGGTCTTTTCTCACACTACCATATCTGTTACACAAAACTTATATCAAACACTTCAGGGCACATAATTTTCATATAGGTTAGCAGATAATCACATAAAGGTAGCTAGTAATCAAAGAGGCAGGTGTTACACGTTGCCTCTCTTCTTTCTTCCTCTTTATTTTTTTCTTCTTCTTCTCATCATTCTAAATCGTAACCCTAGATCTAGGGTTTTCAAAGAGTGGTCGTGGGTGGTGATGGTAGCGGCGCTGGGTAATGGGTCTCCTGAAACCTTTTTCTCTCTCTTCTCCGATGTCCACCCTCTTACGTCCTATCTTTCTTATTCTCTTGTTATTCTTTTTCATCATCATCTTTGTCATGACCCAAACCTATCCCTATGGGTTTAACATCGTAACTGGCCAGCAATCCATGATTACAAAAGGCCTGCTTATCAATAATGACAATAATACAATAAAAAGGGGTTGGCAGAAGCCAATCAATAATAGAATATATCGTCCAATAAGATGTGAAGACTTAAATGAACAAAATAATCTTTCTTATACTTATATATGCACAGCACTTAAGTCCACAATTCACTTATAGACAAAACAAAACATAAGTTAGAGAATTAAATCCCATTGCCAAAATAGTAGTAACAAAAGTCATAAAACACACGTAATCCTTAATTACAAATCAAAATGGTGAATTCGAGCCACCCAAGCTTTGACACGTGTTGGTTTAGAACCTCGTGGTGAGGCACAATGGTTGGCATGACAAAAATAGGATTCGGGTCGACGCTGCTAACTCTAATCCGGTGCTCAATCATCTACATATATCTAATAAACAATGAGCTAGAGCCCAGTGAATAACAATTGTGTAAAGGGGTTATGAATGATGTCCGTACAATAATTGAAACAGTCAATTTATCAATAGATCATTTTCTCAATCAATATCCCATCTCATATCAATCGTTTCGACTCATTATAGTCATACATGGTACATCCAATAACAGAACAATTCAATAGGTCTTAAAAACTGAACAATCATTTGATGCCCATCAATGCAATAACAATAATTCCAAGAATTGGAACTGACAGAGGTCTCTGTAACAAAAACAATAGCAATAGCAATAGCAATAACAATAACAATATGCTATGGATGCCACGAGTACAGTTCATAAAATAAGACAATCATTCATCAGTAAATATTATCATTTCAATAAAAAAATACATTTTTGTCAATCAGAAACTAATCATAATTGAACATAACTTTACAACAGTGTTACTCACAGTGAGCTCCCTAAAACACGTGCTAAAGATGCACTGAAGATGCGGTGTCCGACCTAAACAAACAAATTCAAGCACAACAACTCAATACACAGTTCAATCATTCTATCCGTTGTTCACTCGTTCAGTTCTAACTTTTTGTTCTATATTTCATTCATGTACATGAGATGCGAATGCATATGAAAAACACTTTAAAACCATGCAAATGAAGGCTCGAAAGGTAGAAAAGTGGAACGAAAACAAAATCGGGGCCAACCTGAAAACTGCATGTGCTAGGGCACTGGCCGCAAGTGCGCCTCGCAAGTGCAATTAAAGCATAATGCACACTCAAATCTGCCTTGTTTTCCACACGTGCGGGAC
The DNA here is from genome assembly GCF_004153795.1 of Camellia sinensis. NCBI lineage: Eukaryota > Viridiplantae > Streptophyta > Magnoliopsida > Ericales > Theaceae > Camellia > Camellia sinensis. The sequence goes on along the minus strand of NW_021029647.1, from coordinate 90,740 downwards.
CCCAGGCCACACGTACGGTTCTGGGTCTGTTTGGTTCGAAAATCTGCCTCATTTTTTAAGTCTTAATTTTTCAATTGCAACTCCATTTTCATGCAATTCAAGACCCAAAACCTTTCATGAACATATTGAACTTCACATATTTAAATTTAAACAAAATTATAACTTTAAATCAAAACTACATTTTCCATGTAAGTTTTATATTGTTATGAAAGTTCATAGAACTTGTATATTTGAGCTTCAAATCTTCAAGACCCATGGCATTTCCTCTCAATTTTGGACACTCATGTAAGAAAACAAATGTATGATTATGGATTTCATGAAATCCATGCCATGTAAGGATCAAACTGTTAGATTCAAAGCATAAAATCATGAAACCATACATATATGAGTTCTAAGTCCAACACTTTGAAGATTTCTTGTAAAACCATGCAAGAAATTATGTATTTTGAAACTTCAGTCTCATAGCTCAAGAAATCCTTTTGGAAACTTTAGAATCAATGAAGTTCATGCAAGAATTTATATGATGTAACAAGAATATTATGAATTCATGCCATGCATGTAAGATCTATTTCAAACTATTAACCATGGCTTTCAAAACATGAGATTAGACTTCATGGCTCCTAAAATCATGGATGCATGGGACAAAGAACTCTGAAATTCTTACACATTCAAGCTCAAAATGGTGATTCTACACATAAATGTTCATGCATGTGAGCTAATCTTCCATATTCATCATCTATGAGCTCTCTTTTACATTAACTCCGTAATTTCCTTAAATCCAAAGATGAGATGAGTCTAATTCATAAATAAATACTTACCTAGAGCTTGATTTCAGATTATAGGATGGTCTCTTCCTAGCTCTCTTCTTCTTCCTCTTTAAAATCTTGAGCTCTCTCTTTTTAGATGAGTTCTCTCCCCCTCTTTCTCTATATTCTTAATACAATGAACCAAAGGAATAAAAACATTCCTTCTAAGCATCAGATTATACACACAGCCTCACATTTGAATTGCACAACACATGTAGTTACATATACACACCCACACTAATTTCTCTGCACACACACACACTCCCAGATCTTAGTACACCCACCAGAATTTAATCTGCTACACTCACCATCACAAAATACCCAAACACTTATTACACTTAATCAAATTTTAAATCGTGAATAAAGCTGAATTAGATACTAATCATGTAACATCTTGGGCAAATTCAATTAATCAAAGTTATCATAAAACTCAATTTACTCAGAATAGTTCCAATTAAGGCTCAATCTGATCACAGACAATTTCAGTAAACTGAATCAATTTCAATTAAACTTATCATAGTGTTCTAAAAATTCCAAATAATTTATTCATGTTACCAATTCTGATTTCGGATGCCGATAAGGCTTTTCAATTTTTATATCATACACATCTGTTCACAATATCACAATTAAATTCAAACACATAATTAAATTAATATAATCATGATTTGCATTTTGGGGTCATTACAATCTTCTTCTTATTTCGAAACCCTAACCTTAGATCTAGGGTTTTCAAAGAGCGGTAGTGGGCGAAGATGGCAGCGACGATAGGTTGTGAATTGGGTTTGCTACGGTTAGTCACAATTTGGGTCGTGATCGGGAGACAAAGAAGAAGAAAAAGAAGAGAAAAAGAAAGAGGATGTGGGAAAGGGGAGTGGCGAATGGTGGGAGAAGCAAAGAAGGAGAATAAGAGAAGGAGGCTAGCCAGAGATAGAGTGTTGTCGGCGAGGAGGTTGCAGCTCTCTCTCTCTTTGTATTCTTTCTTCTTCTTCTATTATTATTATTATTATTATATTTGTTTTACATTGATCTAAACAACGTCATTTTTATACACTCCATAATCACTTTAGATAACTTTACTCTAGAGGATCCAAACACTTAGTAGATAGCGGTAGGGGTGGTGGTGATAGGGTGAGGTGATTTCCTATGTAGGTTAGAGTTAGGGATAAAGTTAGGTTAGAGAAAGATGAGTTGGAGTGAAATAGTTAATATGAGAATATGATAAATAAAGGTTTGGTGTGAAGTGGTTTTGACAAAGGGGGCCGACATAGAGAAAAAGGGTTGTGAGATGAAGTGAGATATGTTAGAAGAGGAAGAATGGGCTATGCAATTGACGGTGGTGGCTATAGTGGGAGGTAGTAGTGATAATTGACTTCTCACTCTTTTATTGTCTTGCTCTTTTTGAGATTTTCTCTTTTCTCTCTCAATTATTCTTTATTCTAATTTAGATTAAAATTGGCATGCCATAATTTATATCAATTCATAAGGTTGTCATGATCTCAAAGTGATTATATGAAGGATAAAAAGGATTTATCTCCCTATTCAACTACCCATCCAAGAGCATTGGCTTCATGTAACGCCTTAAAATAATTCCAATATATAACACATCAACCCACATCCACTAATTAATAATGGGAAATCTCCAATCCTTACATCATTAATCTATAGAGTTATTACAAAAGTGCCACATGCGATTTATACATTCAACGGCATGAAAACACATGAATCTATAGCATGTGAAGCACCACATCTCAAAGGTAAATAAAATGCATTCATGGGCTTACAACTTCCAAGGCATAAGCCCGGTTACACAAAATGGTCTCACGGACCCACACATGTTTAGCTCTTGGCTTTACCAAAATTTACAACAAATAAAAGAACAATCTACTCTTCACAAAATATATCCACGCCCTCAACTCGGCGTGATCACCACATCTTTACCTGCACCAAAACCCATAGGGGTGAGCATAAAGCCCAGTAGAAAACCCTTAACAAATAATATATATTTATGCAAGATTTCCAATATTAAATACAAATGCAATTGCCATGCAATGTCATTTTAAGGAAAAGAATTCGTTTCATGCGCTTCTCGAAAATTATCATGTTTCAACAACGGTTTTTGATCTCAACAATTTTAGAACTTCCAATTTTAAACAATGGGGGCGATAAATACGACTCAGGTAATTCCTAGGTTGGTGTCTGCATGTCACACCCCTAACTCGCCCCTAAAAGTTTTGGGCATGACCTATTCAGAATTGAACACTTAACCTGATACATACATCCTATGGGGCCTGAACAGAAGCACTTGATATTAGGAAATAACATGGAAACATATCCATTGAGCCATTTCTAATATGCCAGGATCACGACTAGCATATAAACATATAGGGAACAAGCATAAGAGAATAAGGTACATACATACGTATATATATTTACAAGTCCAGCACAAAAATTGGGCATATAACAAAACATTTGATACAATTCAACCTTGGCCGGCAATTAGAGTATAAGATAACAAAATTTAACAAAACTGTACTAAGATGCAAAGGGCTTCTCCAAGTGCCTGGTTGTACTTAGGTTGACAAAAGATAGATGATATCGACGTTAGGACTGACCTCCAAGTTGGTTACCTACAGAATCAGACAAAATTACAGAGTGAGATAAGCTCAGTGAATAACAGTACTTAAACAGTTTTATATGCAATTTAAAACATAATACATAACAGTGCATTCATAAAAATGGAATTCATGTCGTTAGTCTGATGTTGTATTATTTTCAGAACGGCCTTGGGCCCAGTTATAACAGAACGGCCTATTGGCCCAAAAATAACAGAACAGCCTTTCGGCCCCGGCAACCTTTCGACCCAGAAGTATACAAAACAGCCTTTCGGCCTAGAAATATATAGAACAGCCTTTCGGCCCATAAATATACAGAATAGCCTTTCGGCCCAGAAATATACAGAACAGTCTTTCGGCCCAGAAAATATACAGATGTATATAATGCCATCATTGTTTACATTCCCACTAAATTCCAATCGATATACATGTTAACGTAAGAATTTACGGAAATCAAAACGTTAATATCATTAAACATTTACAGTAATTAGCGTACATTCATTGTACTGTTACTCACAGTGTTATTGCGGAGCGATGGTTCCTCCTGTGGTGTGTCCTACACACATATATAACATCCATTAGTTCGTTTTTCCTTTTAAACCATTTCTTGAGTCATTACATTTCAAATGAATTTACAACCATCAAAAAGGCATCAAACATAAATTCTAAAAATATCCGGAGGTTAAGCACGTAACACGGAGCGAACATTTTTTTCGGACTTGGGCCACACGTGCGGCCACCCCCTCCGCTCGAGCGGCCATGGACCGCACATGCGGTGCCTCTCCTCCGCTCGAGCAACCAAAAACAATATGCTTCTCCATTTTTTTCTCTCTTCTCCGCACGTGGTTCGTTTTTCCTTTTAAACCATTTCTTGAGTCATTGCATTTCAAATGAATTTACAACCATCAAAAAGGCATCAAACATAAATTCTAAAAATATCCGGAGGTTAAGCACGTAACACGGAGCGAACATTTTTTTCGGACTTGGGCCACACGTGCGGCCACCCCCTCCGCTCGAGCGGCCATGGACCGCACGTGCGGTGCCTCTCCTCCGCTCGAGCAGCCAAAAACAATATGCTTCTCCATTTTTTTCTCTCTTCTCTGCACGTGCGGCCACGACCTCCGCATGTGCGGCCTGGCCCCTGTTTGGCAGTCCGAATTTCATACAAAACTCAACTTAAAGGACACATAGTAAGGTTCATAATAGATCAATTTAACATAAGGAGAAAGTTCAAAATCACATGAAAAATGAATCACAAACCAACTTAGGTTCCTAATCACTTTGAATTTATAATTATAATCAATCACAATCCAACTCTTTTTGGGTTCACTTACACACACATACACACATATATGTATATATCCATCTAATCGTATAATCCAACCACATAGATGAGTATCTACATGACATTAACAAGGAAGCAAGGTGTAACTTCTCCATAACTCAAATCAATTTCAGAAAATTAAGTCTCTAAGGCTTCCAATTCAGGATTCAAACAGTTAAAGTGCGACAGATAATTTTCTTATTAAACAGATAGGAATCCATATTCCAAGTCTATATCCATCTAATCGTATAATCCAACCACATAGATGAGTATCTACATGACATTAACAAGGAAGCAAGGTGTAACTTCTCCATAACTCAAATCAATTTCAGAAAATTAAGTCTCTAAGGCTTCCAATTTAGGGTTCAAACAATTTAAGTGCGACAGATAATTTTCTTATTAAACAGATAGGAATCCATATTCCAAGTCTCACTTAAATCAACGTAATTTCGCATAGAATTTCACAATAAGCATTCAAAAACACATAATAGAGGACTGAAAAGATACCAGAATCATGTACGAGGGTCGGGGTATTACACTCTCTCCCCCTTTAAATAAGTTTGGTCCTCTAAGAAACAGATGCGGATATTAGTGTTGTATTTCATCTTCCTTCTCCCAAGTTGCCTCGGTTCCATAGTGTTCTTGCCATTCCACTTTTACCATTGGAATTTCTCGGTTCCGCAATTGTTTCACTTGCCAGTCCAGGATTCAGATTGGTTTCTCTTCATATGTTAATTTATCATCCAGAGTAATCTGATGGTAATCTATGACATGTGACGGGTCTGGAAGGTATCCTCGAAGCATAGAGACATGAAACACATTATGCACTTGACTCATATTTGGTGGAAGGGCAACTCGGTAAGCTACTGGACCCACTTTTTCCAATACTTGAAAAGGACCAACATATCGGGGTGTTAACTTACCCCTCTTTCCAAATCTCGGATGTCCTTTCATCGGAGTGACTTTCACAAAAACATGGCTATCTACCTCAAATTCTAAATTCCTTCGTTGGTTGTCCGCATAGCACTTCTGCCTACTTTGAGCAATTTTCAATCTTTCCCGAATAATTTTGACCTTCTCCATTGTCAACTGAACAATTTCTGGCCCTAGCAATGATCTGTCTCCAATTTCAGCCCAACACACGGGAGAACGACATCGTCTTCCATATAAAGCTTCATAGGGTGCCATTTCAATACTCGAATGGTAACTGTTATTATATGCAAACTCTATCAACGGCAGATGGGTTTCCCAACTTTCTTGAAAGTCCAGAACACACATTCGAAGCATATCCTCTAACGTATGTATCGTCCTCTCGGATTGTTCGTCTGTTTGAGGATGGAAGGTTGTGCTAAACTTTAGTTCCGTACCCATTGCATCCTGTAGACTTTGCCAGAACCTTGAAACAAATTTTGGCTCTCTATCTGACATAATTGAGACCGGGACACCATAGAGCCTTACAATTTCATTTACATAGATTACAGCAAGTTTGTCTGCATTATATTGAGTCTTCACAGGTAGGAAGTGGGCGGACTTAGTTAATCGATCAACAATGACCCATATAGAATTCATACCCGAGGTGTCCATGGTAACCCTACGACAAAATCCATGGTCAGATGTTCCCACTTCCATTCCGGGATTGGAAGGGGTTGTAATAATCCTGCTGGTTTCTGATGCTCTGCTTTTACTTGCTGACATTGCAAACACTTAGAGATAAACTCCGCGATTTCCTTTTTCACACTTGGCCACCAAAAATTTTGCTTCAAATCCCGGTACATTTTACTACTTCCCGGATGCATTGAAACTCTTGAGGCATGTGCTTCTTCCATCAATTTCCTCAATACTCGAATGGTAACTGTTATTATATGCAAACTCTATCAACGGCAGATGGGTTTCCCAACTTTCTTGAAAGTCCAGAACACACATTCGAAGCATATCCTCTAACGTATGTATCGTCCTCTCGGATTGTTCGTCTGTTTGAGGATGGAAGGCTGTGCTAAACTTTAGTTCCGTACCCATTGCATCCTGTAGGCATGTGCTTCTTCCATCAATTTCCATTTAAGTTCTAACACATTAGGGACACATATTCGATTTTGAAATTTAAGCACAGAATCCGTCAAAGTGAACCCCGGTTTCGGTTTTGTTTCCATTTCATCACATATTTTCTTTAGAGCTCCATCTTCCATTTGGCATAATTTAATCTCCTCAAGTAATGTCGGTTGGGCCATCATTGCTGCCACTATTGTTTCCTGACCATGTATCACCAAGTTGACCTCCATTTTATTCAACTCACTTATCAACTCCTTTTGCTCTGTCAGTAAATTTGCCAAATTTCCCATATTCTTCCGACTAAGTGCATCTGCCACCGTGTTGGCTTTACCAGGATGATAGTGGATCTGCAAATCATAATCCTTAATAAGCTCTAACCACCGCCGCTGGTGCATATTCAACTATTTTTGGGTGAAAAGGTATTTGAGACTTTTATGGTCGGTATAAATGTCGCAGGTAGTCCCATACAGATAATGCCGCCAAATTTTTAAAGCAAAAACTACTGCGGCTAGCTCAAGATCGTGCATGGGGTAACTCTTCTCATGGGGTTTAAGCTGGCAAGAAGCATAAACGATAACTCTTCCGCTTTGCATAAGCACACAACCAAGTCCTTTATGTGATGCATCATTGTAAATCACAAATCCCTCAGTACCAGACGGTAGGGCAAGGACCGAAGCTGCAGTCAACTTCATTTTTAATTCTTGGAAAGCAAATTCCCGCTGTTCCGACCATTCAAATGAAATTCCCTTCTTAGTCAACTGTGTGAGTGGTACAGCAATCTTGGAGAAATCTTGAACAAATCTCCTATAATATCCGGCCAACCCCATAAAACTACGCACTTCAATCACATTAGTCGGAGTTGGCCAGCTCATGATCGCCTTAATCTTGTTTGGATCAACGGAGACTCCTTCCTTAGTTATGATGTGCCTCAGAAACGCCACTTCACGTAGCCAGAATTCGCATTTCTTTAGCTTTGCGTATAACTTCTTTTCTCGGAGGGTCTGAAGAATTAAACGAAGATGATTGTCATGAGCTTCTACATTCTCTGAGTAAATGAGGATATCGTCAATAAAGACCATGACAAATTCATCCAAATAGGGCTTAAAGACACGATTCATCAAATCCATGAATGCCGCGGGTGCGTTAGTGACCCCAAAGGGCATGACCAAAAATTCGTAGTGACCATATCGGGTTCAAAATGTTGTTTTCTTAACATCACCAGCTTTAACTTTTAATTGATTGTATCCGGACCGTAGGTCAATTTTTGAGAAGACATGTGCTCCTTGTAACTTATCAAACAAGTCGTCAATCCACGACAGTGGATACTTGTTCTTGATTGTTACCTTATTAAGTTCCCTATAATCAATGCAAAGTCGGAGTGTGCCATCCTTTATTTTCACAAATAGAACTGGTGCACCCCATGGAGAGACGCTCGGACGGATAAACCCCTTATCCAGTAGGTCTTGCAACTGAGTCTTCAATTCCCTCATCTCAACTGGTGCCATTCGGTATGGAGTTTTAGAAATGGGTTGGATTCCCAGTAACACTTTAATTGTAAACTCGATTTCACGATCCACTAATTCTCCTGGAAATTCTTCCGGAAAGATATTCGGAAATTCACAGACAACTGGGATCGCATCAGTATTCTCATTCATTCTTGGCCCCTCCAAAACACTGCATAAGTACCCCTGGCACCCTTTCTGAATTAATTTACAAGCCTTTGCTACAGAAATCACATACGGTGGAGAAGTTATTCCATGTCCCTGAAAAGTAGATTATGATTGTCCCGGAGGGTGAAAACTGATTTGCTTCGTCAGACAGTCTATAGCGGCACCATATTCACCCAACCAATCCATTCCCAGAATAATATCAAAAGAAGTCATATCAAGTGGTAACAGATTAGCATATACACGGACATCCCCAATTAGAAGTTCACAAGCAGAATATACAAAGGTACAGATCATGGAATTTCCCATAGGTGAAGATACACACAGCACATAAGTCAATTCTTCTTCAGGTTTATCTAAATTTTTCGCAAATAATTTTGATACAAAGGAACAGGTAGAGCTAGAATCAAATAAGACAGATATTCGGAAATTCACAGACAACTAGGATCGCATCAGTATTCTCATTCATTCTTGGCCCCTCCAAAACACTGCATAAGTACCCCTGGCACCCTTTCTGAATTAATTTACAAGCCTTTGCTACAGAAATCACATACGGTGGAGAAGTTATTCCCTGTCCCTGAAAAGTAGATTCTGATTGTCCCGGAGGGTGAAAACTGATTTGCTTTGTCAGACAGTCTATAGCGGCACCATATTCACCCAACCAATCCATTCCTAGAATAATATCAAAAGAAGTCATATCAAGTGGTAACAGATTAGCATATACACGGACATCCCCAATTAGAAGTTCACAAGCAGAATATACAAAGGTACAGATCATGGAATTTCCCATAGGTGAAGATACACACAGCACATAAGTCAATTCTTCTTCAGGTTTATCTAAATTTTTCGCAAATAATTTTGATACAAAGGAACAGGTAGAGCTAGAATCAAATAAGACACAAGTAGAATGACCATGAACCATAAATGTAGCTGACACCACTGTCGCTACATTCTGTACATCTCCTGGAACCAACGCAAATACCCTGCCTTGCCTCGTAGTGTCCTTATTGTTAGCAGGTTTAGCAGCTGACTTGGCATTAGGATTCGGTGTAGACCCTGCTGAGCTTGTGGCAGCCTTATTACCATCTTGTTGATTCCTTTGCGGACAATCTTTTATTAAATGACCCATTTTGCCATATCGGAAACATGCTCCAGACAATCGGTGACAAATCCCACGATGCCTCCATGCCTCCATCCACATTTTGGACACACAGGAGCTGAATTTTGAGTAGAAGTAGTAGTGCTGGAGGTCCCTGAATTTTGCTTCTTGTTTGGTGGAGTAGTTGACCCCTTGAACCATTGGTTGTTCTGCCTCTTTCCTTTCCATTCAGAAATTCGAGTCTGAGCAGCAATATTCCCTTCTGCTATAACAGCCCTTTCTAACACATCAACGTAGGTAGGCAACTTTAACACATTAACTCGATCCAAAATAGCACCCCGCAATCCCCCTTCGAACTTCCACGCCTTCTTATAATCTGTATCTACCATATGAGGTGCAAATCGGGCCAGTTCTGCAAACTGAGCTACATACTCGGCAACAGTCTTATTTCCTTGTCTAAGTGTTTCAAATTCGGTTACCTTCTTGTCTCGCATACTTTGGGGAAAATATTTGTCATAAAACAACTCCAAGAATCTATCCCATGTCAACCGCTGGTGCACTGTCCTTGTAAGGATCAACCATCTCCGCGCCTCGTCTTCAAGAGTGAAAGCAGCGAGTTGCACCTTTTGAACTTCAGTACAAGGAAAGACTTCAAATAATTTTTCTATCCCCAGCACCCATGCCTCATCCTTCATTGGTTCGATTCCTCCTTTAAACGATGGTGGTTTCATCTTTTTAAACTTCTTTGTAAGTGTAATGGTTCAGTCCTTAGCATGAAAATCTTACATTACAGGTGGGGGTACTGGTGGTGGTGGCGACTGTGGCTGTTGTTGTTACCGTAGAGTCTCCGCCATTTCCATAATCACCCTTTCCATCTTGTCCAACCGTGCCGAGGTAGCATCTTCCTGATCTTCGGTCCTTGTTCTCACCATGGTCTACAAGACAATCAATTACAACATACACAAAAGAATACAATAGGCATTGATCATCATCATTAGCATTAGCAGAAAACATTTAACATTGCTATCGATCTTTCATATATCTTCAAAACGTTATGCATGATGCCTAAATCTTTCTAGACATCCTAAGGCTCAATGGACCCGTGTGTGAGATAGCAACTCGTGCTCTGATACGACTTGTCACGCCCCTAACTCGCCCCTAAAAGTTTTGGGCATGACGTATTCAGAATTGAACACTTAACCTGATACATATATCCTATGGGGCCTGAACGAAAGCGCTTGATATTAGGAAATAACATGGAAACATATCCATTGAGCCATTTCTAATATGCCAGGATCCCGACTAGCAAATAAACATATAGGGAACAAGCATAAGAGAATAAGGTTCATACATACGTATATATATTTACAAGTCCAGCCCAGAAATTGGGCATATAACAAAACATTAGATACAATTCAACCTTGGCCGGTAATTAGAGTATAAGATAACAAAATTTAACAAAACTGTGCTAAGATGCAAAGGGCTTCTCCAAGTGCCTGGTTGTACTTAGGTTGACAAAAGATAGATGATATCGACGTTAGGACTGACCTCCAAGTTGGTTACCTACAGAATCAGACAAAATTACAGAGTGAGATAAGCTCAGTGAATAACAGTACTTAAACAGTTTAATACGCAATTTAAAACATAATACATAACAGTGCATTCACAAAAATGGAATTCATATCGTTAGTCTGATGCTGTATTATTTTCAGAACGACCTTGGGCCTAGTTATAACAGAACGGCCTATTGGCCCAGAAATAACAGAACAACCTCTCAGCCCTGATAGCCTTTCGGCCCAGAAGTATACAGAACAGCCTTTCGGCCTAGAAATATAAAGAACAACCTTTCGGCCCAGAAAATATACAGAACAGCCTTTCGGCCCAGAAATATACAGAACAGCCTTTCGACTCAGAAAATATACAGATGTATATAATGCCATCATTGTTTACATTCCCACCAAATTCCAATCGATATATATATGTTAACGTAAGAATTTACGGAAATCAAAATGTTAATATCATTAAACATTTACAATAATTAGCGTACATTCATAGTACTGTTACTCACAGTGTTATTGCGGAGCGATGGTTCCTCCTGTGGTGTGTCCTACACACGTATATAACATCCATTAGTTCCTTTTTCCTTTTAAACCATTTCTTGAGTCATTACATTTCAAATGAATTTACAACCATCAAAAAGGCATCAAACATAAATTCTAAAAATATCCGGGGGTTAAGCACGTAAAACGGAGCGAACATTTTTTTCGGACTTTGGCCGCACGTGCGGCCACTCCCTCCGCTAGAGCGGCCATGGACCGCACGTGCGGTGCCTCTCCTCTGCTCCAGCGGCCAAAAATAGTATGGTTCTCCATTTTTTTCTCTCTTCTCCGCACGTGCGGCCACGACCTCCGCATGTGCGGCCTGGCCCCTGTTTGGCAGTCCGAATTTCATACAAAACTCAACTTAAAGGACACATAGTAAGGTTCATAATAGATCAATTTAACATAAGAAGAAAGTTCAAAATCACATGAAAAATGAATCACAAACCAACTTAGGTTCCTAATCACTTTCAATTTATAATTATAATCAATCACAATCTAACTCTTTTTGGGTTCACTTACACACACATACACACATATATGTATATATCCATCTAATCGAATAATCCAACCACATAGATGAGTATCTACATGAGATTAACAAGGAAGCAAGGTGTAACTTCTCCATAACTCAAATTAATTTCCAAAACAACCAAAACAACTACATGGTAAACATAATTCCCAATGAGACAATCATCTTTCACAAAACTTCAACATAACCTCTTGCCCTCCCAATTAAAAGGGTAAACTCACTCAAACCCAAGAAAGAACTTGATTTAAGATGGTGTTTACGTACCTTGATTCAATTCTCCACCAAGCCTCTCAATTTCCCCAATTTTTCTCCCTAGGTGAATCTCTCCTTTTCTTTTTCTCTAATTCTCCCCCAGGGGATATTTTTCATTGAACTTGTAAGTCAAAAATGTCCAAAGGGCTTTGATATATAGATATATATTTTTATAAAGGGTGAATAAGACAAAATTCAATCGTTTAATCATCCCAAATTGAAATTTCACAGAAAATCTCATTATAGCTTAAAAATTATGCAGATTTCAAATGTCAAATCAATTTCAAAAAATTAAGTCTCTAAGGCTTCGAATTTCGGATTCAAACAGTTTAAGTGCGACAGATAATTTTCTTATTAAACAGATAAGAATCCATATTCCAAGTCTCACTTAATTCAACGTAATTTCACATAGAATTTCACAATAAGCATTCAAAAACACAGAATAGAGGACTGAAAAGATACCAAAATCATGTACGAGGGTCGGGGTATTACACTGCAAGTAGGCTCAACAAGCACTACCAATAACCCCACTTTACCGGTTGCTAACCGGAAAGGAAGTGGTACCTCCTCCGCGCGTGTTTTCAGTCTTTCACCCCGAACACTCAAGCCAACTTATCAATTTCATCTACACCTCCTAACCAAACTTACCAACGTATTTACGCCATAAACATTTCCATAGTTCCCATTCACAATATTCTTTTCTCAATGTAACTTTTCAACTCAATTTAAAATGCAATTTAATCAATTGAAAGAATGTATAATGCAAAGGATGCTCAAAATTTCATAACATCATTCCATTTTTAAGTATCTCACCAATGATACATTGACAACCACATAACCCATTTTTCCTTCTTTTAATATAAATCAATAAAATACTACAAGTTCAATTAAATGTAACAACATATGGCAACCTTCCACATCTTGTACCATCCTCAATACCTTAGCCATTTCAAGGCCATATGCAATATTCTTGAACATCAACGATTGCAACGTTCATAGTTCATGGAACTCAACAAAAAGATCAACTCATCACTATGCATGCATATGCATTTGTTAACAAGTTCAAATATAGTCCCTAATTTCTCATACGTCAAGGAGTCATTATACTTACAAACAATCAATATAAAATTCTCACATTTTTCAAAAAGAAAACCCCAATTTCTAGGTTTTTCACAAAAACCCTAACATTTTCCCTCTCTTTTGTATAACCTCATTATACACCTCAATCTCAACCCATGTTGCCCAATATTTCAAGAAAAATCCTTAAAAGAATAAAAGATGAGCTTCTTCTACAACATACTCAATTTCTTGAATCAAAACCCACTCTCGAAATCAACAAGGAAGAATTCTCAAAATAATCAATCAAAAGCTTACAAAATTTATATATAAAGTGATTTCCTACCTTAATGCTTAATGATGAAAGAGATGAAACTCTAGAGTCAAGATGGAAGATTCTTCAACTTCCACTACACCAAAAGGAGCCCTAGCTTTGATCTTCAAGATTAGTGAGAGATGATGACTCTAGGCTCAAAAGATCACAAGAAATCAAAGATTTTGAATGCTAGATAAGGGTTTTTAGAGAAAAGGAAGAGTAAAAATGTTTTTAGAGAGAGAGAGAGAGATGTTAAAAACAATGAGATACATTCAGCCCTAAAAGATTAAAAAAAATAGGATTTTCGGACCGAACTCGTCCCACACGTGCGGCACGTGCCCCGCACATGCGGAGCCTCTCTCCCATACGTGCAGCCCTCAACCCCGCACGTGCGGCCTTCTCCTGCCGCACCTCCTGCAGCACCTGCATGTATTGCAGTGTGCAGCCCCAAACCTCCCCTGAATTCCGCACGTGCTGCCCCTCTTTCGTATGTGCTGCCCAGGGCCTCGCACGTGCGGCCCTGTCTCCTCAGTCCATAATTTTCCTTGATTCACTCTCGGACGTCCCGGACTTGGCCATGCACCCTCCAGAACAAAAGAAAATCCAACCCGAAATAAACAAGGATAAGGATTGTATTTTAAGAACAACTTTCCGGACATTTCAAACCCAAAGAGAACAAAAGGAGAACGAAGAGAATAAAAAGAAATACACTCGGTCGTCACACTTCAGAATACTTTTTTTTTTCGTTGCTTCTTTCAAAAGAGAAGGGTTTGTTTAGGATGTGGGTTGATTTTTTAGTTTTTTGGTTATTTTAGCTTGGGGCTAAAAAGTCTTATTTGGGATAGGCTTTTCAGCTTTTTTGACTTTTATGAGAGAAAAAATGAAATGATTGTGGGTTGGTTATGACATTTTGTCATATTTGACTAAAACAACTTATTTTGTCCTATATGGCTATTTTAGCCCAAACTCTCATCTCAAACGGGAAAGTTGTTGCTCGATCGAAAGGATATAACACATACGAAAGCTTAGCCTCAAACGGGAAAGTTGTTGCTCGATCGAAAGGATATAACACATACGAAAGCTTAGCTTTGCTGAATTTTTGAGGTATAAATTTTGCTACAACATTAGTGGCTTAGCACTTCGCGCTTCCTGCAATTTTTTTTTTTAGAGAGAGAGAGAGAGAGAGAGAGAGAAAGAGAGTATGTTAGAAAAATAGTACCAAACAATCTAGAAAATATAATTTAAAAATGTGTAAAAGGTTTTTGGGCAAAACCAAAATTGAAATAAATTCATAAAATAACATAATAAAACTTACAGTACATAAAAAGATAAAACTTGATCGAGTCGAGTGTGTGACACTCTTTTTTTAAGACAAATTTGTCCTCCCACCAGTGCTTAGGATTCAATAGATGTCTATCTTCCAGGATACAACGATCAATGTCTTGCACTAACAGCTTTACTATTGCAAGCCTAGCGAACTTCGTTGTGCATGTACTCTCTTTATAGGAAAATTAGACTCAGCAAAATATGAAGAATTTTTATCAAAGTGAAGAAGAAAATTGTAATTCTCTATATCAAAATGAAGCAATAGAATTTATAGATTCCTTCATGACTCTTTAGAAAGGTTGTGACCCTTTAAAAGGACACATTCTTCCATCTTAAGAGACACAACTATTGGAGTAAATTGTAATTCAAATTTTCCAACAATCCCCCACATGAATGAAATTTACGGAAAGGACATGCAACAACATTCAGACAAAGAGTGAGTACATTAAGGAAATACCTTGCATCAGGACAGGTAGCTTTTGGCTTTGAACCTTTCCTAGTGAAAGCCTATCGGACTTACAAGCTAATTAGTGGACATGATGCCTTGAACTGTTCAGCCGTTTGTGTAGGCCAAGACAATAGAATTCACACAGAATATCTCAAGACACAGTTTAGTTCTCACGGTTGTGCCCGTTTTGGCCTTGGGCATCTCCTGGTATTTCATGAGTGCTTTAGAGAATTTTTCCTTATCAATTTTCATAGAAGCGGCCCCTTCACACTCATATAGGTGATCCTTATTTTGAGTCTCTTAAATACTCCTCTTGAAATATACATGTCTAAGGTTTTCAAGATATAAGTGATCATTAAAAGCATAGCTTATCCTAAGTTCCCTGCATACAACATATGTTGCAGATATCACTGTCATCATAGGAATCGATATGAGTTAGACTCCTTTAGTGATTTCTGGCGAGCCATACATAACTTAATTGTCCCTTTGAATTTAGTTCTTGGGATCTCCAGTTATCTAAGTAGGGTTACCATTATGATGACTCTGATGTAATAGGCTTTAATCACATTCCCCTCGATGAACTTTTCCTCATTTGCTCTCTGGTCAAACTTTTTGTTTAACGGCCGCTATTATTCATTTAACCTTCTCAATTATATATCATTGAGTAATTAGTGGATCAATTATATTATCCTTAGACAATATTCACAATTGAAAGCAAATGTCCTACGGTATTAAGTCTTTGATTACATCAAGACTTACCGTTACTCTATGTCACTCCCATTTTCAAATTTAAATAATAAACATAGAGTTGTTCCTTAGGAGTTAATGAAACCATTTTTGCTTTTTATAGCAATCCCGGTTTTCCCTTTCTGTATCTGTTGTATTCTGAACTTTGGTTCCGTGGAGTTGGTAGTTATATCTACCTTGTTGTCATCCTTTGATTCCATTTGTTTGAGTTATAGGTTGTGTTGGGCTTGGTTGTTATAGATTGGTAGAGCTTTGGCTCCCATTGTTGTTGCCCAGTTTTTGTATGGTCCGCTCGAGCGGGTCATTCTGCGCTCGAGCGTGTTTTACACCATTCTAGTATTTCGTGTCCCTGCAAAAACTTCTACAGGTGTGTTTTCTACGCTCGAGCGGATTTACTGCGCTCGAGCGAGTCGCGCTCGAGCGGCCTTGTTGGAGCTCGAGCGGGTAGTTCTGTTTCTGAAAAGTTCTGGGAGATGAAAATCTACGCTCGAGCGGACTGGTTTTCGCGCTCGAGCGGATGTACTTTATTCTTGTGTCTTGGCGCTCGAGCGGGATTTCTTGCGCTCGAACGGACCTAGATTTCGTTCTTAACGCTCGAGCGTTGTGTTTTCCGCTCGAGCGGGAGTGTCGTATAATAGAGGGCAGCTGGGCATTTTTGAATCATTTTCTACACTTCCACTCTCTCTCTTACTTTTCCAAAACGCCATTTGAGAGTCTCTCTCTCTAGAACCTTGCCCTCTCTCTAGGTATTGATCTAGTAAGAGTTGTTTCCTTACCTTTGGCCTTTACCAAAAGGTTGTTGATCGTCGAGGGCTATCTTTTGATCCAAGAATCTCGGGATTTGGAGCATTTCCATTTTCTTCATCTTCTTCGTTGGGTGCCAACTTTTGAGGCAGGGATTCCTACTCACTCTTATGGTCTTTGACATAGATTTTTGGTTGTTTTGATGAAGTGTTGAAGTTGGGTAATTTTGGGACTTAGGGTTTCAAAATGTGGTTGTTTATGTTGGTTGTTGATATATGGACCATGGGGTCAATATTGGAAAAAGAGGGTAAGAACCCTAATTTGTTATATAAATTAATTGGTGTAATTAATTTGGGAAAAGTGTTGGCATTTGGAATTGAGTTGGAAATAATGAAATTGACTCATTATATGGTAGAATAGCGGAGTTGGATTGGTCAATCGCTCGCTTTGGAAAACATTGATATCTTATCTGTTAATGCATTTATTATCTGTTTAGATATATTTGCTTTGGGCTACCGGTGGAGGGTAGTCGTGATTGTTGTAGACAATACATGATGATTAGGCAAATTGAAACTAATCAATTGGATATGTCATAGAGTATGACGGTTGATAGAATACATTAACGTTATGTATTGATTGATTGTGTATATGACCAATGTGTATATACTTTGTGTGTGTGGGAGAAGGAGCTAGGGGATGTACTCCACGGTTTAGGGGAAGATAGGGGATGGACCTCTAAACCGGATGTTGTTTGGGAGGAGATAGGGGATGGACTCCACTGATACAGCTCATATGCTTCTCAGATAATGTGTTGATACAACTCGTATGCTTATCTTTGGAAGTATTGATACAGCTCATATGCTTGTCACTGGATGTGTTGATATAGCTAACATGCATATCTGTTGAAATGTGGATACAGCTTGTATGCTTATCTGTGAGATGTTGATACAACTAATATGTTTATCTATTGTAGAACGGGAAATGTATAATATGAGTCACGGTCTCATATAAGTGGTTGGCCAGGTTCTGAGCCGTTGATATAAATTGTGAAACTGTTAAGAAATGGAAAGGGGAATGAAACATGGCCACAGTGATTATAAAATGAAAATGGGTTATGAATTGATTTATGGAAATTGAACATTTATCAATTGCTAATGTCTTAGTTATTGCTCATACTGTGTTTAGCATATCTCTACTGGGCGTTGGCTCACCCTATATGGGACATTATTTTCAGGTACAGGTAGCATGCCACCTCCAAGGACATAGCTTGGATGATGATGAGAGTTGAAG
>NW_021029647.1:47198-66579 GCF_004153795.1 Camellia sinensis | reverse complement strand
TGGAAACATCATGGAGTGGAGGAAGCCACTTGGGAACGTGAGTTGGAAGTCCGCGAGAAATATCCGGACTTGTTTGTTGATGTGTAACCATGCATTGGTAATTTCGTAATATCGTTGAACTTTAAGAGCATTATATATGTCTTAAGTTGTAAAACATTGTGAATGTTTTGGTTAATGGAAATTTGTTATAACGTTGCATATGTTCAATGTATTGTAGAAATGGAGATATATCATGAATGTTGAATATGATATAAAATTGTGAAACATGTGTATAGAAATTATTGAATTTCGAAAAAAGCATGTTATTGATACATATTGAGATATGTGGTGAATTGCCTCTTGAATAGAGATGGAAAGACTGGTAATGGGTCGAGTTGTTAAATTTTGCATTGTAATAATGTTGGGAATAGAAAAAATCTTGTTTTTGAAAAACCTGTATTTAATTTCGGGGACGAAATTCTTTAAGGGGGGAAGGTTACAGCAATCTCGGTTTTCCCTTTCTGTATCTGTTGTATTCCAGACTTTGGTTCCGTGGAGTTGGTAGTTGTATCTACCTTGTTGTCGTCCTTTGATTCCATTTGTTTGAATTATAGGTTGTGTTGGGCTTGGTTATTACAGATTGGTAGAGCTTTGGCTCCCATTGTTGTTGCCCAGTTTTTGTATGGTCCGCTCGAGCGGGTCATTCTGCGCTCGAGCGTGTTTTACACCCTTCCAGTATTTGGTGTCCTTGCAAAAACTTCTGCAGGTGTGTTTTCTACGCTCGAGCGGATTTACTGCGCTCAAGCGGGTCGCGCTCGAGCGGCCTTGTTGGAGCTCGAGCAGGTAGTTATGTTTCTGAAAAGTTCTAGGAGATGAAAATCTACGCTCGAGCGGACTGGTTTTCGGGCTCGAGCTGATGTACTTTATTCTAGTGTCTTGGCGCTCGAGCGGGATTTCTTGCGCTCGAGCGGACCTAGATTTCGTTCTTAACGCTCGAGCGTTGTGTTTTCCGCTCGAGCGGGAGTGTCGTATAACAGAGGGTAGCTGGGCATTTTTGAATCATTTTCTACACTCCCACTCTCTCTCTTACTTTTCCAAAACACCATTTGAGAGCCTCTCTCTCTAGAACCTTGCCCTCTCTCTAGGTATTGATCTAGTAAGAGTTGTTTCCTCACCTTTGGCCTTTACCAAAAAGTTGTTGATCGTCGAGGGCTATCTTTTGATCCAAGAATCTCGGGATTTGGAGCATTTCCATTTTCTTCATCTTCTTCGTTGTGTGTCAACTTTTGAGGTAGGGATTCCTACTCACTCTTATGGTCTTTGACATAGATTTTTGGTTGTTTTGATAAAGTGTTGAAGTTGGATAATTTTGAGACTTAGGGTTTCAAAATGTTAAAAGAGGGTTTTGTTTTTTTGATTCTAAAATGTGTATTGTGGATTTCAAAATAATGACATCGTTGTTGGTTGTTGATATATAGACCATTGGGTCAATATTGGGAAATGGGGTAGAAAACCCTAATTGGTAGTATAAATTAATTGGTATGATTAATTTGGAAAAACTGTGGTTATATGGAATTGAGTTGGAAATAATGAAATTGGTTCATTATATAGTAGAATAATGGAGTTGGATTTATTAATCGCTCACTTTTGAAAACATTAATATTTTATCTGTTGGAGCTTTTATTATCTGCTTAGAAATAATTTCTTGGGCTACCGGTGAAAGGTAGTTTTGATTGTTGTAGACAATGCATGATGATTAGGCAAACTAAAACTAATCAATTGGATATGTCATAGAGTATGACGGTTGATAGAATACATTAACGTTATGTATTGATTGATTGTGTATATGACCTATGTGTATATACGTTGTGTGTGTGGGAGGAGATAGGGGATGTACTCCACGGTTTAGGGGAAGATAGGGGATGAACCTCTAAACCGGATGTTGTTTGGGAGGAGATAGGGGATGTGTGGCCAGCTAGGTCACAAGTCTTCGGTTTGCCCACAGAAGGGAGGGGGTCAGCGACCTGCTTCTTCTTCAGCTAGACCTCAGGGCCAGAGTCAGGGTAGGGACAAGTGTTGATATAGCTAATATGCATATCTGTTGAAATGTGGGTACAACTTGTATGCTTACCTATTGAGATGTTGATACAATTTGTATGTTTATCTAGTGTGATAATGGGAAATGTTTAATATGAGTCACTGTCTCATATAAATAGTTGGCCAGGTTTTGAGCCATTGATGTAAATTGCGAAATTGATAAGAAATGGAAACTGAAATGAAACATGAACGTATTGGTCATGAGATGGAAATGGGTTATGAATTGGTTTATGAAAATTGAACATTTATCAATTGCTAATGTCTTAGTTATTGCTCATACTGTGTTTAGCATATTTCTATTGGGCGTTGGCTCACCCTATATAGGACATTATTTTCAAGTAAGAGTATGTCACCTCCAAGGACATAGCTTAGATGATGACGAGAGTTGAAGACTATTTTTGTTTATTTTGTTTGTATTATATGTATATCAAGCCAAGGGCTTATTTTGTATAGAGTTAGTACTCTTCTTTTGTGTAACCAGGTGTTGACTTGGAAAGCTGGGCATTTCCTTTTGTTGTTAACATGTAATACTGTTGTAAAAACTACTCTGATGAATAGAAATAGTTAGTTTCTTTTATATCAATGCTTGTCTAAAGTGATGGATTTTATGTATTATTTTGAGGGCGTTACACTTTTACTCCAACTTTGTCCTGTAGAAAGAATTGAGATTCTTTGTGGACCTATTATTGGAACCGTTACTTTGGTAAAATCCTCTAAGCACCTCCACATTTTAAGCATTCCAAGGAAACTTAATTTCTTTTGCTGATGTATAATTACACAAAAACATTAATACACCCCCACAATTCTAAGGTAAATCAGAATATATCATTTAATTGGCGTGCTTGAACAAGATGTAAATTGCTTTATGAATATAATCACAATACTAATTTGTCTAAAATACAATTAGACTTCATAACTTTCTTTTGCAGTACAAAGAAAAAATGGCCGGTTGTGGCCACAACACTTTGTCAAATAATATTTCTTTAGCCATGCATTACTTCTTTTTGTTTACGGCAACCTTTAATTCCAATCTCAACATGGAACATAAATATCATTGTATAATTACATTTACATCTTATTTGTCTTATCCAGTATTGGTGACTATGTCAACAATTACCAAAGTGTCTTTCACCCATGACATATTTTAACTCATATAATATTTCATTAAGGAATTATCGATCACCACACCAATTTCACAGTCATTATTCCAAATAATAGTTAGAATTCCTCTTATGTCAAAACACATAAGTTCTCATTTTTATCAACAATTAGAATTCCTCTTATGTCAAAACACATAGATTCATATTTTTGTCAACACTTCGATAAAAAAAAATTGACATTCATTTATAATATACACATACCAAATCGATATATTAACTATATCAATTAAAGACATCATATCACAAAGAATTGTAAATATTAATTATCAACTCTATAACAAATGTAGGCATGGACACAAATAAATTAAAATTTCCAACACTAAAAACTAGTCAAAACTGTTAAAAATAGTTTCTAAAACAATTCCAGAATTGAAAATCAAAAAACAAATTTAAACAAAAATTTCAAGAACTGGAAATACAAAAAAATAGTTTATAACGTGACCAACATGTTTGGACTAACAATCACTGTCATAACTATTAACTCATATTGATGATGGGTTTGCATCTTGAAAAATTCAAGAAAAACCTATGACAAAAATACCATGTCACTCCATCTCTTTTGTTACAAGAGACTGAGAACCATCTTCAATTCTAAGAGATAAACCTCCACTAAGAGTAATCTTCATTTACTCTAAGCCAAAGTTTTAATGCTAAGTATTTAAACAGGCGTCTATGTATTCTTTCAAATAACCGGATACCCACTTTAAGATATAAACTAACCATTCTTGCTAACTTTGAGAAATTAAATTATGGGACTTAAACAATCAATACTTCAGATATTTAGAATTATTACTTTCTTATATCATAACTTTCATGATTTATGCTTATATTTGTTTTGAATCATAAATTGACCAATCAATATAAAATTTTCATTCACATACAAGTTACATAAGTTAGAAATTCCAATTTATTTATTTAGAAAATTTACCAAGTATATAACATATACTCTATATTTTCTCAACTTCAAGAAATCACAAACCAAAAAATATTTTGACTTTGATAATTAAAATCATAGTTTGATTTTAAAATACATTCGTGAAACTTCCACAAATATTATACACTAACTCTTGTGGGTCTTTATCTTAAATCCAAAACAAGGATTTTAAATTAAATAAACACAACAGTGGACCCAACCCATTAAACTACAATCTGGGGGGGAATTAAAATTAAACCAAAATATCTAGGTTTAAAAAAAAAATTAAACCAAAAAGTCAAAGTCGGACCAAAAATTAAACTACACCAACTTAATCATAAGTTGGCCCCCAAATATAACTAGGCATATATTTGGGTTCATTCGCAGTTAAGTTTTTCAAACGAAATCTCGTTGCCTGTCAGGGTAACGTTACTGCTAAATAACACGTTGGTCTTTGACCGTACCAGTGTCCAAACGAGACCATACACACACATTCATCTCCCAATTTGGCCTCAATGACATCCCTTTCTTCTCATCATCAATCATCTTCATCAGAAAGAATTCTAATACAAGAATGAAGTAAAAAGTTCAACCATTAAAGATATCCCTCAAAAAACAGATGCCATAATAGCTAAACTGCTAAGGTGCCATTTGATATCCCTCTAGTACCAAGACCACCACCATATATCAAATTGATATTATGTGCAGAAACATCAAGCTATTATGACTGTCAAGGAAAGTTTAGCATGACTATCATCACACAACCCACTTTAAGCAAAAAAGTTCACAATAATAAAGAACAGATGAGAGGGGGACTGTGTAGGGTTTGGGGGAAGGCATCGGAAACTCATCGTCGAACACAAGGGCTCATATTAGTGGACTCTATTCCAACCCAAATGTAGAGTCACTTTGGTCATATGATTAAAAAGAGTGACAGAGATCTTCATCAGATTGCTATCAATTGTAGTAAATCATATCTCAAAAACTTCTCAGGGTTTGGTGTCGTAGTCATACAAAATCTGTATCTAAATTCGTCAAAATCCAATACCTTCGCCGAGATCTGACACCATTGCCAGAAGAACACAAAGCCTTCTTCCTACAAAAGATTATAAATCAAAAGACCAACCTGTAACCGATCGGTGTTCAGAGATCGTCGGCTTTGGACATGATCGAGAGCCAACTCGGTCTCGGCTGAAAATCATCTCTTCGTTTCTGCTGATGCGACGATGGCCGAATCAAATGCGCTAACGCTCGCTTCACTAGATCGTCTTCGACTGTTCCAATCCGAACGAGTGAGTTCGCCATTGCCAAACTGATCGAGTGTTTAACATAGGCGAGTATGAAATGGATTGGCCAGTGTTGCAATTCTCGTGAAGACTACACCGGAACGATCCCGGATGATTCGTCGGCGAAACCACATAAACAAATTCTATCTAAACCAAATGTGATTTGGACTGAAACAACAATTTATGTAAACCAAACCAAACAGATAGAAATGTGTAATTTGTAATTATTCATATGAAGGCAAGATTTTGCTTTTACAAAAACGAACAAGAAGATACCAGTAAAATAAATCTATTGATTTAATATTTGACAACAAAATCAACCAATTGACTCACAATACAAATTTTTCCAAACTGACTATTTTAGTAAGGATATACAGTAGTACATGATAGATTCAAAATCACTTATAATGGAAACAAATTCTACAATATTTTATTTTCCATGTACAACAATGATTCATCCCATTAAAAACATCACCACTAATAGCACTAATGCATTAAAAAGTAAAAAAAAAAAACACAACTCCAAGACCAAAACATCACATCATTAATGACGAGACCCACTGCCACCTAATTAGTAGGAGCACTAATTAGTGCTCCCAAGCATTTTTCTTTCCAGGTATATACGAACATAACAAAAGTTATGTCTCAAACCAAACCATTCGGTTAAAAAAGAAATATGAAAGTACACCGATTAAAAGTCAACTGGAGAATACAAAATAAACTTCTAAAAACAGATACAACGAAGAAGTTATTCTCATAAAATAGAAACGAATTCTATTGGTACAAATATGGTAATGAACAACATACCAAGACATAGAATCTGACTCAATCATAGATTCAAGTAGGAAAAATATTTGAATTAGAATGGAATTGATAACAGTAACAAATTAGAGATTCAAACGTCTGTAACTGCTATTGTTCATTATAGCCAGAAAACCCACTGATTAATCAAATTACATAAACCATGAAATTAAATAAACCATGTGAAAGTAGTAAAAACACAAATACTTCTATCTATCATTAATTAAACTGCAATCTATCATATTGTATTATCTGGTTACCTTCAATTTGAATCTGAATGGGAGTTGGCCCTGATTTGACTGACAGACATCCGCAAGCTTCACCTCCACCTCCAGGTTGCTTCGGCAGACCGTCCAGCTGCCCTATTGACATGATGGACTCCTCAACCCTAGATACACTTAGCTCCCTCTGTTGTCCATCAGTAGCCGTATGATCATCATTTCCTACCCTTAGCCCCTTTGCCCCCACAACATCTGTGTTATCCAACTCACCACCACCGTGGCCCTCCACATCAGCTACATCGTCACCCTCCTTGCTCCCTACAACGGATCTCTGCTCTTGATCCTGCTCCTCACCATTTGAATTTGAATTTGCCATTTGGGGCTGTTCACTGCAACATTTACATTGCTTGTATATCACCTCTGAGATTACCACCTGTTCTTCACACACCTTGACTGGAAAATCGATTCCCTTGCATCGCAGAGTAATGGTTGTGTTTATGGACTCCATACACTTAGTAGCAATCCTCACCTTACCACTGTGAAAAGACATCATTCTGGATGTATCCTCATCAATGCCTATGACTTCTTCCCATGCCCTTCCAATGCTACTAAACGTTTTGCTACTCCAGAGATTCAGAGGAACACCATAACAAGTGAGCCATACAGATGGTGGATCTAGGTGGCCAGCTCAAGATGTAAATTCCAGATATTCTATGGTATGGAGGGACATTTTGAAGGTGGCTTTTAAGTGTCCACAGCTGCTGGAGGTATTTAAGGCCAACTCAAAGATCACCATTGGGGATGGGAGGCTCATAAGTTTTTGGCTGGATCAATGGGTTGGTGGTGACTGTTTAAAGAACCTATTCCCTAGATTATACTCTGTGTCTATGCAGCAAGGTATATCAGTGGCAGTGATTAAGAGTAGGAGTACTGGTAGTGGGGAGTGGGACTTGTCTTTCAGAAGAGCATTGTTTCAATGGGAAGTTGAAGAATTGAGGAAAATGAAGGAGTTGTTACAAACTGCTCCAGAGCTCAGGTATGGGGTGGTAGATGGGTTGTCTTGGGCTGCGGACAGATCTGGAATATTTACTGTTTCGTCTGCCTACAAGTGGAGTGAGTTAACATCTACCATGCCTGCAAAAGTGGTGGAGCTCATTTGGAAGAATGCAGCACCTCCGAAAGTGCAATTTTTTGCTTGGCTAGCATGGAAAGGGAGGATCAAGACTTCTACATATTTGCAAAGAATTGGAATCCTAAGTGCCAACTCTGATGCTAATTGTGTATTCTGCAGAAAGGAAAGGGAAACTGTATCCCATGTGCTGCTGTGTTGTTCATTTAGTTGGAGAGTTTGGTCTAATATTATTGGATGGTGGGGCGTATCTTGGGTACAGCCGGGGTCAGTGGTGGGTCTTATTCAATGGTGGGCTGGGTTTAGATGCAAAAACAGATTGAAGGTAATTTGGAAGATAATTCCACTGGCAGTGCTTTGGTCGTTATGGAAGCTACGGAATGAAATCATCTTTAACGAGTCACAGTTGGATTTTGGAAAGTTGTGTGATCTTATCAAAACACGGGTTGCAATGTGGTTCAGGGCCTTTAGTCCTTCCTTTTGCTATTCTGTTGATGATCTGGTGTATAATTTGCAAAATGTGAAATTCTGCCTAATGCACTGAGGATATAACTTGTGTACTGCTGTTTCTGGGTGATTCTGCTCTGGTGCAACTGATGCAGAGGATGATCTGTTTCTGTAGGGCCGTTGTAGTGAACTGCAGATGTGTTGGGATAACAATTTTGGTGGGTGGTTTGGCTGAAGGGCTATCTGATCTATCTGCTGCTGCTGTTGTATTTAATCAGTTTGAAGGACTACTGCTGTATCTGATCTAACCTGCTGCAGTGTTGGTTCAAAACTTTTTGTGGGTAGTTTGGGCCGTTGTAATTCATGGCAATGTTACCCAAGGCAAATCTGATCTATCTGTTCTGTCTTGGTGTCTAACTAACTGCAGGACCTGATCTGATTGGTGCTTCAAATGAGGGCTGTGTTGTCTGCTCTGGTTTTGGTGTTATAGTGACTTTCCTATTTGGTTTTCCTTGTTTCTTTTTCCTCTGCTTTGTTGGCTCGTTGGTTTCTCACCAACTTGGAGGTTGGAGCTTGTTTTTAGCTCCAAGCTCCTCTTTATTGATGTAATTTTTCTTTTTCCATCAATAAAGTATTCTTTTTGTCGATCAAAAAAAAATGTATATAAAATAGAAATAGTTCTAACTTGTCATAACCCATCAATAAAACCATAAATTCAAAAATGATCCCATTAATAGAATGTTGCAATTAATCAAATGAAGTCAAATCATACTATTCATTCAGAAACAAATATCATTTAAATTACCAAAATGAGAAATCCATATTTGAATCAATTCAAAACATTGCATTATTCATGATATTCATAAATAGAAACAAGTTTTGGAAAAGATACTGAGACAACATATACATTTACTAAAACACAATTTGGACAAAAGCAATCAATTATATTTCCCTAAAAACCGAATTTGTCTTAAGATTGTTAAAAAAATAGTACCAAACTATCTGGAAAATATAATTTAAAAATATGTAAAAGGTTTTTGGGCAAAACCAAAATTGAAATAAATTGACAAAATAACATAACAAAACTTACAATACATAAAAAGATAAAACCTAATCGAGTCGAGTATGTGACACTCTCCTTAAGACAAATATTCCAGTTTTCCCTTTCTGTATTTGTTGTATTCCGGACTTTGGTTCCGTGGAGTTGGTGGTTGTGTACCTTGTTGTCATCCTTTAATTCCGTATGTATGAGTTTTGGGATGTGTTGGGCTTGTTTCGAACAGGTATGTTGAGTTTTGGTCTCTAATGTAGTTGCCCAGGTCTTTGGTATTACGCTCGAGCGGGTCATTCTGTGCTCGAGTGGGGTTTACACACTCCTAGTATTTCGTGTCCCTGCAAAACTTCTGCAAGTGTGTTTTTCACGCTCGAGCGGGTTTCCTTACGCTCGAGCGGGTATCTTGGCGCTCGAGCGAGTAGTGCTTTGTCTATGAAAGTTCTAGGAGGGGGAAATCCATGCTCGAGCGGACTGGCTTTCGCGCTTGAGCGGATGTATTTTATTCTTCTGTCTTGGCGCTCGAACGGGCCTTCTTGCGCTCAACCTTGTCCAGATTTTTGTGCTTGAAGCTCGAGCGTTCTATTCTACGCTCGAGCGGGTCATGCGTATAACAGAGGGCAGCTGGGCATTTTTGAATCACTTTTTACACTTCCTCTCTCTTTCTTACTTTCCCAAAATCGATTTTGAGAGCTCCTCTCTCTAGAATCTCCCTTCTCTCTAGGATTTGATCTAGCTATAGTGTCCCACTACCTTGTTGTCTTTGTAAAAGGTGTGTTGATCGTCGAGGGCTACATTTTGATCCGAAAAGTTTGGATTTTAAAGCACTTTGAATTTCTTCTTCTTCTCCGTTTGAGCTCTAACTTCGAGGTAGGGATATCCAACTCCATTTTATGAGCTTTGTCTTAAAATTTTGGCATTTTGATATGTTGGGGGTCGTTGGGTAATTTTGTGAAGGTTTGGGGTCATTGTGTAATTTTCAAAAGATGGGGTTTCAAACATATAAACCTTTATGTATGTAATATATTGGAAAATAGACTCGGTGTTGGTTTATTGATGGAAAACGGAACCTTAGGGTTGGTATTGAGATTTAGGAAAAAGCCCTAATTGTTTCGACAAATTAATTTTTATAATTAATTTTGAAAAAAATGAGGAATTGAATTGGAAATATTCAAATTGGAAGTGTATGGGATTAAAGGGTGTAGTTGGATTAATTTATCGCTCACCTAGACGAAATGTTGATATGTTATCCATTTGGTGCATTTATTTTCTGTTTAGAAATAACTGCTTGGGCTATCGGTGGAGGATAGTCTTGATTGTTGTAGACAATGCAAGATGATTAGGCAAACTAAAACTAATCAATGGAATGTGTCATCAAATATGACAGTTGGAATAATACATTAATCTTATGTATTGATGGATTGTGTATATGATCTGTGTTTATATACATTGTGTTGTGTGGGAGGAGATAGGGGATGTACTCCACGGTTTAAGGGAAGATAGGGGATGGACCTCTAAACCGGAAGTTGTTTTTCTATTGATACAGCACTACAATGTGTATCATATGTGAAGTATGGAAGTGTTTTTGTTATATTGATACAGCACCAAAATGTGTATCATTTGTGAAGTATGGAAGTGGTTTTATGTATTATTGATACAGCACCAAAATGTGTATTCGTCATGATTTTCGAAAGTATTTTAGTGATGAAATACTATCTCATTAAATTGTTTGGCCAAGTTCTATGCCATGTTTTCAAACTTAAAGTTGAATAAGAAGTGGAAACTAAAGTGTAACATGGATATGATTGTCATGAAACTATAACATGACATGAATTGAAATATAAGTGTGAACCATCTATCGAGTGCTATTATTTTAGTCATTGTTTATAGTTGGTTTAGTAAATTTCTATTGGGCTGTGGCTCACCCTATATGGGACATCATTTTCAGGTACAGGTAGCATGCCACCTCCAAAAACATAGCTTGGGAGGCTTGAGACTATTGGGCTGTTTTGTGTTTTTTATTGTATTACATGTATATCAAGCCAAGGGCTTTCTTTGAATAGAGTTAGTACTCTTTTTTTCTTTTTTTTGTAACCAAATGTTGACTTGGAAAGTTGTAAGCCCATAGGGCATTTACTTTTGATATCAACATATAATACATTTTGTAAAGACTACTCTGATGGAATGTATTTATGCATTATTCACTTATGTTTAAGCATGCTATTGTTGGATGATTTATGGGTTTATTTTGAGGGCATTACAACTTGGTATCAGAGCGTACCGGGTTTGAATACTTTGGGTACGTGGGAAGTGATTAGTATCACAATGGGTTTGTCTCGCTTGTTAGAGACTTATATGTGATAGTATGCGTTTATTTGATAACATGTTTATGTGACTACTTGGGTATGGGATTTAGTTTCTAGGATGTTGATTGGATCCTTGGGTTTCTGTGAGTCTTGTTGGAAAAGCACTTGATCAATGCTGTTTCTAACCGGAACTCTAGTAACGCCTCAGGACTATCATTATCCGAAAATGAAATTCGTAAGTGCTTATGTGTTTATGTACTTACGTGGAGTGAATTACAATTTTCCATGCATTAGGACGTAAGTGTTATAGCTTCGGCACATATGTGAATGTGCTAACGTTCTTCGTTACCTTTATTAGGATGTCAGGACAAGGACGAGGAGGTAGGCGTGGCAGGTGTGGTAGGCAGGAGATGCCTTTGCCGGATGATAATCTGGCGCAGCAGGAGAGGGTTGGCCAGGCCAATGTGGCTGAGCCAGCAGGTCAGCAGGCTATAGGCGACTTAGCCCGTGGGATAGCCGATGCTTTGAGGGAGTCTATGGGTATT
Organism: Camellia sinensis; assembly: GCF_004153795.1. NCBI lineage: Eukaryota > Viridiplantae > Streptophyta > Magnoliopsida > Ericales > Theaceae > Camellia > Camellia sinensis. The sequence continues at coordinate 54,644 of NW_021029647.1, read as the reverse complement.
CTCAGAACTGAGAATCCAGTTCAGGCTCAAGTGCAGGCCCCGGTTGTTAAGGCAGGGCCTTCCTTCTTGAAGAGGGAGTTCTTCCGATTTAATCCGGACGAGTTTATTGAGGATCCAAAGGAGCCACTTAAGGCGGATGAGTGGTTGGAACAAATGATGAAGACGTTCGAGATGCTTGGCATCGAGGACAGTGCATTAAAAGTGACCTTGGCATCCTTCCAGCTTAAGGAGGGTGCGGGTCAATGGTGGAAATACATGAAGGGCCGTATTGGTGGCACGTGGGAGGCTTTTATAGAGGCTTTCCAGGATAAGTACTTATCTCCAGCAGTCAGAGAGAAGCTGAGAGAACAATTTTAACAGTTTTGTCAGCTTAAGCAACTGAGTTTGTCTGTGGCCGAGTTTGAGGCTACTTTTACTAGTCTGTCCAGGTTTGCACCTGAACTTGTGGCGTCTGAGGAGCGCCGTTGCATCGAGTTTGAGAAGAAGTTGAGGCGTGGCCTCAAGATGAGAGTTGAGGGTTCTATGACCCGAGATTATGGGCGTCTGGTGGATGCTGCAGCCCATATGGAGATCATGATGCAGGAAGAGGAGGAAAGGCAGAAAGGCTCCAAGAGGAGCCAGGATGGTCAGGGTGATGGCAGGAGACAGAGGGGTTCTAACCCTCAACAGTCTCAGGGAGGTTTTGCTAGATCGACCTTTCCAGTGCCGAGTGTAGGCTCGGTGAGAGGCAACCAGGGGGACATTACCTATTTCAAGTGTGGTCAGCTGGGCCACAAGTCTTCGGTTTCCCCACAGAGGGGAGAAGGTCAGCGAGCTGCCTCTTCTTCGGCTCGACCTCAGGGCCAGAGTCAGGACAAAGACCAGCCTTTGTCTTGTTATCAATGTGGTCAGCCTGGACACCTGAAGAGGTTTTGCCCACAGTTGAGTGCCACTTCGGGGGCGACTGGTTCTAAGCCGACGCAGAGTTATCAGCCAGCTCAGTCTGTACAGGCCTCGAGGGCCAATCCGGGAGCTTCGTCGTCCCAGTCTGTGCATCAGTCCTTTGCTCCTAGGGGTGAGCAGGTGGATCAGGGGCCTACAGGGTGCGTGTATGCTATTACCGCGCAGGACCTAGTACCGGCTCCATCAGTTGTGAGAGGTACTTTTCTGTTTTGTAACTCGGTTGCTAGTGTGTTGATTGATACGAGTGCATCTCATTCCTTTGTATCTGCTGTATTTGCATCTGTTTTGGAGTTGGAGTTGGCACAATTAGCATCTCCTATATATGTTGTATCACCTGTTGGGGGTGAATTGATTTTGAAACAAGGTTGTAGAGGTTGTGATATAGAGGTCGCCGATCGTAGGCCTCCATTCTCTTTTGTAGTTATGCCTATGATGGGTTTTGATGTTATTTTGGGTATGGACTGGCTATCGTCATACCGGGCTGTTATCGATTGCTACCGCCAGAGGGTTACAGTATGTACCTTGAGCGGGGAGTGTTTTCATTTCTTGGGGGATCAAGTTGGTAATGTGTTGCCACCAGTGTATGATCCGCGAGGGCGGAGTGAGCTTAGTGGTCTTCTTGCTAGCTTTATGAGTAGTGAGTGTGATGAGACCCATATTATATTGCCGATAGGGGTTTGTGAGTATTCGGATGTTTTTCCCGAGGATCTCGTTAGTTTGCCACCTCACCAAGAGATCGAGTTCTCTGTTGATTTAGTGCCCGGCACGGTGTCGATTTCTATGGCACCTTATCGTTTTGCCCCAGCCGAGTTAAATGAGTTGAAGACTCAGCTCTAGGAATTGCTAGATAAGGGCTTCATCCGCCCTAGTGTTTCGTCGTGGGGAGCACCGGCCCTCTTCGCTAAAAACAGAGATGGTGCCTTGAGACTTTGTATCGACTACCAGAAGTTGAATCGGGCTACGGTCAAGAATAAGTACCCTATGTCCCGTATAGATGACCTGTTTGACCAGTTGAAGGGTTCCCGTTGTTTCTCTAAGATAGACTTGAGATCGGGTTACCACCAGTTGAGGGTCAGTGAGGAGGATATTTCGAAGACGGCATTCCGTACGCGGTATGGCCACTATGAGTTTCTGGTGATGCCGTTTGGGCTCACCAATGCACCAGCAGTCTTTATGGACTTGATGAACTGGATCTTCCGGGAATTCTTAGATCGTTTTGTAGTCATTTTCGTGGACGACATTCTGATTTATTCGCCTTCAGAGAAGGAGCACGAGGAATACTTGAAAGTGGTGCTTGAATTGCTTAGAGCCCATAGGCTGCATGCCAAGTTTGGGAAGTGTGAGTTCTTGCTAGGGGAACTCAAGTTCTTAGGCCATGTGGTTTCCAGGGAATGGGTGTTTGTTGATACATCCAAGATAGAGGCAGTACAAATTGGGCACAGCCCAAGAGTGTTTTTGAGATCCGTAGTTTTCTGGGATTAGCTGGGTATTATCGCCGGTTTGTGAAGGATTTCTCCAGGCTAGCTTCGCCGTTGACTAGATTGACGCGGAAAGGGGTCAAGTTTGTATGGAGTGAGACTTGTGAAAAGTCGTTCCAGGAGTTGAAGGTTAGACTGACCACCGCTTCGGTTTTGATTATTCCGAAGAGAGGTTCAGGTTATGCGGTTTACTGTGATGCCTCACGAGAGGGTTTGGGTTATGTGTTGATGCAAGAGGGGAAAGTGGTAGCTTATGGCTCACATCAGTTGAAAATACACGAGAGGAATTACCCTACACATGACTTAAAGTTAACAGCAGTGATATTTGCCTTGAAAATTTGGAGGCACTACCTTTATGGTGAAAGGTTCGAGGTGTTCTCGGACCATAAGAGTTTGAAGTACCTGTTTGCACAGAGGGACTTGAATTTGAGACAGAGAAGGTGGATGGAGTTCATTGAGGACTACGACTTTGAGTTGCACTATCACCCGGGAAAGGCCAATGTAGTGGCCAATGCCCTTAGCAGAAAATCCATTAGTGATGTAGCTTGTATAGCCATCCGGGAGTGGGAGATGTTGGGTGCACTTGGCGAGTTTGATTTGCTTTTGAGCGAATCTGTTGAGGCTGCGGCCTTATTTTCGGTTGTTGCGTAGCCTACACTTATGACTCGAGTGTTAGAGGCACAGGGAGGTGACCTTGAGGTAAAGTCTTTCTGAGAGAAGATTTCCAGTGGGAAGGCTGAGAAGGGTTTGACGGTGTATCCTGACCAGAGTGTGAGATATCGAGACCGTTTGTTTGTTCCCGAGTCTTGCCGAGAGGAAGTACTCCGAGAGTTTCACCATTCACGCCTTGCGGTGCATCCGGGAGGCACTAAGATGTATCAGGATTTGGGTCACCAATTTTGGTGGCAGGGTATGAAGAAAGATGTGGCAGTCTTTGTGTCTAAGTGCCTTACTTGTCAACAAGTGAAGGCCGAGCATCAGAGGCTAGCGGGGTTGTTACAACCCTTGCCTATTGCCGAGTGGAAATGAGAGCATGTCACTATGGACTTCGTTGTAGGTCTTCCGAGGACTCAGCGGGGTAGTGATGCTATTTGGGTGGTTGTAGACCAGTTGACTAAGTCAACGCACTTTATCCCTATGCGCGTGAGAGATTCGGTAGATCATCTTGCCGACTTGTATATTCGGGACATAGTGAGGTTGCACGGGGTCCCAATGACGATCGTCTCAGATAGAGACCTTCGTTTTACTACTAGGTTGTAGCAGAGTTTGCAGAGTGCCTTGGGCACTAAGTTGACTTTAGTATGGCTTATCATCCTCAGACTGACGGGCAGTCCGAGCGTACTATTCAGATTTTTGAGGTTATGCTTCGAGGTTGTGTCCTTGACTTTAGTGGGATGTGGGAGAGGCACTTACCCTTGGTGGAGTTTGCCTACAACAACAGCTTTCAGTCGAGTATCGGTATGGCACCGTTTGAGGCCTTGTATGGTCGACCTTGTAGGTCTCCAGTTTGTTGGGCCGAAGTGGGTGATGCACCTTTGTTGGGCCCGGAATTGGTGAGAGAAGCGACGGAGAACGTAAGAGGCTTGTTACAGCCCAGAGTCGTCAAAAGAGTTATGCCGACCGTAGGAGAAGGCCTTTAACTTTTGAGACGGGTGATCATGTCTTTCTGAAAATATCACCTATGCGAGGTTTGATGAGGTTTGGGAAGAGTGGGAAGTTATCCCCTCAGTTTATCAGTCCCTTTGAGATCCTTGAGAGGATTTGGGAGGTTGCTTATCGTTTGGCTTTGCCACCGCAGTTGTCTGAGGTACATGACATATTTCATGTTAGTATGCTTCGGAAGTATAAGCCAGATCCATCGAACGTGTTGGATTGGACTGACTTAGAGGTAGATGATGATGCCTCGTATGAGGAGAGACCGGTTCTGGTCTTGGATAGGCGGGATCAAGTCTTGCAAGGCAAGACCATTCCCTTGGTAAAGGTTTTGTGGAAGCATCCCGGAGTGGAGGAAGCCACTTGGGAACGTGAAGCGAATGTTCGTGAGAATTATCCAGACTTGTTTGTTGAAGTGTAATCATGTATCGAGATTTTGTAATATTGTTGAACTTTAAGAGCATTATATATGGCTTAAGTTGTAAAACATGGTATATGTTTTGGTTTATGGAATTATGTTTTGGAACTTGCCTTAAAATGGAAGTTTAATGTAGACATTGCATATGTTGAATGTATTGTAGAAATCGGAATATATCATGAATATTGAAAATGATATAGAATTGTGGAATGTGGTATCAAAATTTGTGAAATTTCAGGGAATGCATATTTATAATGCATGTTGTGAAAAATATTGTAAATTGCCTCTTGAAAAGAGATGAGATGACCGGTAATGGGTTGAGTGGTTAAATTTCGCATTTGTAATAATGTGGGAAATTGAGAAAATCTTGTTTTTGAAGAACTTGTATTTAATTTCGGGGACGAAATTCTTTAAGAGGGGAAGGTTATAGCGATTCCGGTTTTCCCTTTCTGTATTTGTTGTATTCCGGACTTTGGTTCCGTAGAGTTGGTGGTTGTGTACCTTGTTGTCATCCTTTAATTCCGTATGTATGAGTTTTGGGATGTGTTGGGCTTGTTTCAAACAGGTAGGTTGAGTTTTGGCCTCTAATGTAGTTGTCCAGGTCTTTGGTGTTACGCTCGAGCGGGGTTTACACACTCCCAGTATTTCGTGTCCCTGCAAAACTTCTACAGGTGTGTTTTTCACGCTCGAGCGGGTTTCCTTACGCTCGAACGGATCGCGCTCGAGCAGGTATCTTGGCACTCGAGCGGGTAGTGCTTTGTCTGTGAAAGTTCTAGGAGAGGGAAATCCACGCTCGAACGGACTAGCTTTCGCGCTCGAGCGGATGTATTTTATTCTTGTGTCTTGGCGCTCGAGCGTGTCCAGATTTTTGTGCTTGAAGCTCGAGCGTTCTATTCTACGCTCGAGCGGGTCATGCGTATAACAGAGGGCAGCTGGGCATTTTTGAATCACTTTTTACACTTTCTCTCTCTCTCTTACTTTCCCAAAATCGATTTTAAGAGCTCCTTTCTCTAGAATCTCCCTTCTCTCTAGGGTTTGATCTAGCTAGAGTGTCCCATTACCTTGTTATCTTTGTAAAAGGTGTGTTGATCGTCGAGGGCTACATTTTGATCCGAAAAGTTTGGATTTTGGAGCACTTTGAATTTCTTCTTCTTCTCCGTTTGAGCTCTAACTTCGAGGTAGGGATATCCAACTTCATTTTATGAGTTTTGTCTTAAAATTTTGGCATTTTGATATGTTGGGGGTCGTTGGGTAATTTTGTGAAGGTTTGGGGTCATTGTGTAATTTTCAAAAGATGGGGTTTCAAACATATAAACCTTTATGTATGTAATATATTGGAAAATAGACTCGGTGTTGGTTTATTGATGAAAAACGGAACCTTAGGGTTGGTATTGAGATTTAGGGAAAAGCCTTAATTGTTTCGACAAATTAATTTGTATAATTAATTTTGAAAAAAAATGAGGAATTGAATAGGAAATATTCAAATTGGAAGTGTATGGGGTTAAAGGGTGTAGCTGGATTAATTTATCACTCACCTAGACGAAATGTTAATATGTTATCCATTTGGTGCATTTATTTTCTGTTTAGAAATAATTGTTTGGGCTATCGGTGGAGGATAGTCTTGATTGTTGTAGATAATGCATAAAACTAACCAATGAAATGTGTCATCAAATATGACAGTTGGAATAATACATTGATCTTATGTATTGATGGATTGTGTATATGATCTACGTTTATATACATTGTGTTGTGTGGGAGGAGATAGGAGATGTACTCCACGGTTTAGAGGAAGCTAGGGGATGGACCTCTAAACCGGAAGTTGTTTTTCTATTGATACAGCACTACAATATGTATCATATGTGAAATATGAAAGTGTTTTTGTTATATTGATACAGCACCAAAATGTGTATCATTTGTGAAGTATGGAAGTGGTTTTATGTATTATTGATACAGCACCAAAATGTGTATCCATTATGATTTTCAAAAGTATTTTAATGATGAAATACTATCTCATTAAATTGTTTGGCCAGGTTCTGAGCCTTGTTTTCAAACTTAAAGTTGAATAAGAAGTGGAAACTGAAGTGTAACATGGATATGATTGTCATGAAACTATAGCATGACATGAATTGAAATATAAGTGTGGACCATCTATCGAGTGTTATTATTTTAGTCATTGAGTATAGTTGGTTTAGTATATTTCTACTGGGCTGTGGCTCACCCTATATGGGACATCATTTTCAGGTACAGGTAGCATGCCATCTCCAAAGACATAGCTTGGAAGGCTTGAGACTGATGGGCTGTTTTGTGTTTTTGATTGTATTACATGTATATCAAGCCAAGGGCTTTCTTTGTATAGAGTTAGTACACTTTTTTTTTTTTGTAACCAAGTGTTGACTTGGAAAGTTGTAAGCCCATAGGGCATTTACTTTTGATGTCAACATGTAATACATTTTGTAAAGACTACTCTGATGGAATATATTTATGCTTTATTCAATTATGTTTAAGCATGCTATTGTTCGATGATTTATGGGTTTATTTTGAGGGCATTACACTTTTCTTATGACAGATTCGTCCTCCTACCGGTGCTTAGGATTCAATGGACATCTATCTCCCAGGATACAACGATCAATGTTTCGCACTAAAAGCACTACTATTGCAAGCCTAGCAAACTTCGTTGTGCATGCACTCTCTTTGTAGGAAAGTTAGACTCATAAAATATGAAGAATTTTTATCAAAGTAAAGAAGAAAATTGTACTTCTCTATATCAAAATGAAGTGAGGGGGATAGAATTTATAGATTTCTCCATGACTCTTTAGAAAGGTTGTGACCCTTTAAAAGGACACACTTTTCCATTTCAAGAGACACAACCATTGGAGTAAATTGTAATTCAAATTTTCCAACAAAGTACGGGAGCGAAAAAAGATTGGTCTGCTGCACTTCGCGCTTCCTTCATTT
>NW_021029647.1:15108-45086 GCF_004153795.1 Camellia sinensis | reverse complement strand
TTGCCTAGGAAAGGCATGTACACGTACGTTTGGGCATCAGGCCTGGGGGTGGCCCTCTCCTTCTTGGGACTTCAAAGCATCATCTTCACCACTGAAATCCCTCAAGATTTCAGTGGTGAAGAGACCTCAACACCAAAATCCCGGAGCTAGCACAAAATGGCTCAAAATGAGGCCTTTTGAGGCCTAAGGGTGGTCAACAACCCTCAAACAACAAAACACTCTTAATAAACAACAAAGAGGGCTTAAAAACAGAACTTTTTTATGTTATACAATAATCACAAAAACAGCTCTAAGACTAGTAGAAAATCAATGCAAAAATGGGGGAAAAAGGGACTAGTTTCTCACCCTTGTAGTCCTCTTCAACAATGGTCCTCCAATGGCCTCGTTGAGCTTGAATCCAAGACAAAAACTTCAAAACACACTCTTTAGAACCTCAGCTCCAAGAGGAAGGTGAAAAACTAGGTGTTTGTGTGCAATAATGAGACACAAAACACCTAGTGTACAAAATGAGAGGAAAAGAGAGATAGGTGAGTGTATCTAACCCTAACCCTAGGAAAAACCAGAGCTCTCCTCTGTCTTCTCTCCTGAAAAATGTCTAAAGCCTCCCTTTTTTGCCTTAGAGAGAGCTCCTCTCTATATGCCTCTTGTAAAGCTTACAAGACAAGCTTTGCAAGAGGGAGATACCTCCATACACGTGTATGGAGGGGATCAAAAGCAATACAACTGTCCAAAAATATCTGCAAAAGCAGATGAACAGCAATCGGCCGGCCAAAAATGTCATCTTGGCCAAAAAGAGTGCCGACCGACACAAAAGAGTGCTGACCGGCAACAAAGAGTGCCGGCCGGCAAACTATATTGCCGGTGGTAGCAAAAACCAGCCGGTGGCATCTAGCCAATGCCGGTGGTGGGTGGGGATGGTCTACAAGCCTCACCCTGCCTCTCAAGGCAAGACACAAGTGTTTGGTGCAAAACCAGACACTAAACGGTCGAGTTCGGAGATCCTGAGGCAAGGCACGCGAGCCGAGGCCTCCGGGAACTCCAAACGAACACAAACATGGAAGATCACCGTGTGTTCAAACAGTGACGTCCAAGTCTTGAGGACGGTCAAAAATGTGGTGTCTACAATAACTAGTTCCATAAATGGAACCCATGTGAAACCCTGGTACTGGGTAACAAATGACAGATATCACATGATGATAAGGATGCCATGAATACATTCAAAGAGATGGACAATCATTCATGATTTATAAAATAGCATTTCAGAAAACAGATCATATCTTATTATTCAAAAAATACTTAGAGTTAAACATACATAGATATCTCTAGAAGCAAATCAGACAGATCAGATGGACTATGGTGCGTGACCTACACAAACACGCGACAGATACACATTGAAACATACGCTCGGTAACACTTAATTAATCACTTTTATTCCTTAGTGTATTTCTAATTCATTTCGTCATTAATGTAGCCTAAAACATGTCTTAAGAATACCCTAGATGAAATGAGGATGCAAAAAATGTACTTTCAAAACACTAGTAAAATTTCAGAAAACAGGGCAGTTCGCTCGAGCGCAACTTTGGTCGCTTGAGTGGTCTGCAAACTCTGTAAAAGTACTGGGAGCTCTCATTTTATGCTTGAGCCAACATATTGGTTGCTTGAGCCAAGATAAAAAATAAAGGGTAGTAGCTCGAGCCAACCATCAAACTCTACAAAACTTCTGAGAGCTCAAAATGTAAGCTTGAGCAACGGATCCTTCGCTCGAGCGAACTCTATGAACTCTGGAATTTCCAGATTTGTGTTCTAAGTTCAGAACTCAACTTTAACACATCAAAACTCATTCGTTTGGGCCAAAACTTGAAAAAACACTTGAAAACTTGTATAACATCATGAATTGGAGACCATTTCGCAAAATCAAGACCTAAAAGCATGTCAATTCTTCAAAACCAAACCTTAAACTTAATGTATAACACATGCATGCATTGTCTTGAGTTCGAACTCTTTGAATCATGAACAAATTAGATGTTTTGTACAAAATCATGTTGATTTCTCAAAATTTAACAAAAATGCATGTAAGATATGAGGTGAAATTCAAGCTCCAACTTTAAGAATTATACATGCAATCTTATGATGATCTCAAATTCTACATTCTTAACTTATTTCTCATGCTAGTCTCTTAATTCACTTGAATTCCCACATTTGATGTCTTAAATACTCACTCTATGAGTTAAATTCTTACCTAAAATCCTCAATTGGACTCTATGTAGCAAATTCCTTGAGTTTCCAAGCCAATTCCTTAATCTTTCCCTTCAATCTCCTCTTTTCCCCCTTGATTTGAACTCTCTCACTCACTCCCCCTTCTTTTACACGTTTTTGAGCTCAAAATGGTGATGAGATTGTGTGCTAGAAGTTATATTGGCCTTATACAGGTCCAATTAGCTTAGGTTAATTTATAGTGATTAAGGGTAATTAATCCCACTCAATTTTAATTAATTTATTCTAATTATTTGGATCCGAATTGAAATCCAATTAAACTTACCATACAATTCTAAAAATCCAAATTAACACATTGACATAGTCAATTTCATGTTCGGATGCCAATAAGGCCTTCAATTAACAAAACAAAAGAGAATTTTGAATAAATGTTCCTATGGCTAACAGATAGGAATGCAAATCACATACAAAATTTCTTAAAACTTAATTAACATCCTTAATTACAGACTATGGGATAATTACAGATCAGGGTTGTTACAGTCTTCCCCCCGTAAAGAGTTTGGTCCTCCAAACATAAACACTACAACAAAAAAGGTCTTTGGTGACAGACTGATTTTGTCTCTAAACATCAAAATTTCGTCACTAAAGTGATCTGTGACGAAAAAAATTTGTCACCACGTTCGTGGCCTATACGTCGTCACAAAAAGTACCTGGTGACGAAAAACAGTTTCGTCACCTATTTTTCATTTTTGGCGACGAAATGTTTCGTCTCCAAATGTTGAATTTTTCATCCTCTAAAACACCAATTTCGTCACCAAAACTAAATAATATTTTATTTTAATTGTTTTTTACGACGAAATATTTCGTCACCAAATATATTATAATATTTTATTTTAATTGTTTTTTACGACGAAATATTTCGTCACCAAATATATTTTTGTGACGAAAGTTTTCCTCACCAATGGTATAGATTAAGGTGACAAAAAAATTCGCCACTAAAATGGGCAAAAAAGAAAATTAAAAAATGACAAAAAACATTTTGTCACCAAATATTTCAATTTAGCGACGAAATATTCAGCAAATGTGATGAATTATTTGTTTCGTACTATATCATTAGTGACAAAATTATTTATCATGTTTTTTGAAAACTTATAGCGACATTTTTTATTTCGTCACTAATAAAAATTAAAATTTTTTAAAATGGGGGTACTATTTTCTTCCGAAATTTTTTCTTTTCAGTAACAATTCCCTGCGCATTTCAATAACCTGTTCAATAAAATATCTATTACAAATCAATACAAAATTCTGTTCATTTTCATAAACATCACAATCGAATTTTAGCTTTATCCACAAAAATACAACATGAACTACATGCGGATTATAAACATGTCTCCTAATATCCACAAAAAACGTCTACTAATATCCACAAAAATATAATATCAACCATATGCAGATTACCAAACACATCTCCTAATATCCAAGAAAAAACATGTCTACTAATATCAACAAAAATAAAATATCAAGGGCGGATTACCAAACATGCCCCTTAATACTAACAAAAATATAAAATTTACAACACAACCAAAATACATGTAAGGTAATATGAACAAAAACACAAAATGAGCTACCATTGGCCCTCCAAATTACCAAACACGTCCATATCAAATCTCGAATCTGCAAAAAAATGAAAAAAAAAAAAAAAAGTTAGACAATTATTATCTTATCCATAACATATACAATTTAACAAGCACTTTTAGACTTAGTTTTCAAACCGGGAGTCCCGTCCTAGTTCCGTAAGTTTCCACAACTCATATTCGTCCATCCCGAGGTGTTTGAGGTGTTTCCCGGGCTGTCTCGTGGCTGTTGCAGGATTTTCGCCCCCGAAGGCCTATTTTCAAGCTTAAGTGTGAAAAAGTGCATTTTTGGATTTAGTTTTCAAACCGGGAGTCCCGTGCTAGTTCCGTAAGTTTCCACAACTCACATTGGTCAATCCCGAGGTGTTTGAGGTGTTTCCCAGGCAGTCTCGTGGCTGTTGCATGATTTTCGCCACCGAAGGCCTATTTTCAAGCTTAAGTGTGAAAAAGTGCATTTTTGGAGTTAGTTTTCAAACCGGGAGTCCCTTGCTACTTCCGTAAGTTTCCACAACTCACATTGGTCAATCCCAAGGTGTTTGAGGTGTTTCCTGGGCCGTCTCATGGCTGTTGCACGATTTTGGCCCCCAAAGGCCTATTTTCAAGCTTAATTGTAAAAAAGTGCATTTTTTGACTTAGTTTCAAACCGGGAGTCCCGTGCTAGTTTCGTTAGTTTCTACAACTCACATTGGTCCCTCCCGAGGTGTTTGAGGTGTTCCCCGAGCCGTCTCGTGGCTGTTGCAGGATTTTGGTCCCCGAAGGCATATTTTCAAGCTGAAGTGTGGAAAAGTGCATTTTTGGACTTAGTTTTCAAACCGGGAGTCCCGTGCTAGTTCCGTAAGTTTCCACAACTCACATTGGTCCATCCCGAGGTGTTTGAGGTGTTTCCCGGGCCGTCTCGTGGCTGTTGCACGATTTTGGCCCCCGAAGGCCAATTTTCAAGCTTAATTGTAAAAAAAGTGCATTTTTGGACTTAGTTTTCAAACCGGGAGTCCGGTGCTAGTTTCGTTAGTTTCCACAACTCACATTGGTCTGTCCCGAGGTGTTTGAGGTGTTTCCCGGGCGACGCTGTTGCACGATTTTGGCCCCCGAAGGCCTATTTTCAAGCTTAATTGTAAAAAAGTGCATTTTTCGACTTAGTTTTCAAACCGGGAGTCCCGTGCTAATTCCGTAAGTTTTCACAACTCACATTGGTCCATCCCGAGGTGTTTGAGGTGTTTCCCGGCCGTTTCGTGGCTGTTGCACGATTTTGGCCCCCGAATGCCTATTTTCAGGCTTAAGTGTGGAAAAGTGCATTTTTGGACTTAGTTTTCAAACCGAGAGTCCCGTGCTAGTTCCGTAAGTTTCCACAACTCACATTGGTCCGTCCCGAGGTGTTTGAGGTGTTTCCCGGGCCGTCTCGTGGCTATTGCATATTTTTTCAACTAGTTCCATGCCTACATGTTGGAATAGTTTTCTACTTAGTTTTCGACTTAGTTTCATGCCTACATGTTGGAATAGTGCAAATGTCAAAGTAGTTTCCTAATTGGGAGCCACGTGCATATTTCAGTGTTTGTGATGTTTCTCGGGATTTTACGTGCATAGCTCACTATCTTAGTTGAAGAAGAAATTTCTACTAAATTAGCATAGAAATATAATATACTAACCAAGAAGCTTGTCAATCAGAATCTAAACTTTCCTCACTCTCAAAATCTCCCGTGATACCTTTCTGCCTCAAACACTCGATGATACTTTGTATCTTCTTGCTTTGTTTCTTCTCTGACTTTTCAAACCTTGCAATTTGTTCTTTTTGTTGTGCTATTTGCAGCTCAAGGCATTGAACATGATCACTATTTTCAACAGGTGCAACAGTTGTATTCACAAAAAAAGGCCTCATACCGAGTCCTTTTACATAACCTGGCCTTGTGTCACGACCCCAAACCGCCCCTAGTAGTTTGGTGCCGTGATGGCCAGTAATCCATAATTGCCGAAGGCCAACTTTTCAAAACTTAACACAATCAGAGTATGGATATAGGGGGCTCACAAATGCGGAAGTAATAAATCAAATACAAGTGGTCCATAAGAGCTGTGCGTAGATCAAAGCAATGCCAAACATTCCAATTAACTTTACAACTTAAATACAACAAGGTACAAATACATGTTACATCTTGATCAAAAGGTTGTAAAATTCTGCTAAATCGGGCACTTTTCCATTTGCAATTATCTACTTCATTTGTTTGTCAATGTTAATTCAATGATTTAAATAACAAAGTCTACTAATCCAATAAAATAAATGTGTAGAACGCACCGAGCTGTGTACCCTGACCGGGATTGATTTTGATCCACATCGATGTTTTGTTTTCATTTGCATCCTATTATTCACATTAGCTAGTGATTGTTCCTACACAATTGAAACACCAATACAAACAAGAAAAGATAACATTAGTAAGAAAAAACTTAATTTTTGACAATTGACATACATAAAACATTTTACCTTGAATTTTTGACTATTCCACTTGTCAATTAGAGATGTCCACTGATTGAGAGTAACTCTTGTAGGCGGGTGGCTTCTCGCGTAATCCTCCCCTCTTGTATCCTTAAGTTGCTTGTATTGTTTGTGCAACTTATAGGTGAAACCACTCAATCGTCAACCAAACTGTGTGTCTAAAGCCTTTGCTACATCAGTCTGATTGCCTTGTAGATCAAACTGATCCTGCAAAATGAAAAAAAATTAAAAATTACAAAGAAACAAAGCCTAAACATGAAAAGAGTTTGTCAATAATTACCGCTAAGCGTTGGATCATCGGCTCCTTAACATCAACATTCACCTTCTTCCACCTACGAACACTCAGGTCTGGTAACTGCGTTCGAACCTCTATACCAATTTTGGAGACTAGCTTGGAGGCGTTGTCTCCTACTGGTGCACGAAACTGTTCAGGTATAGGAACTAACATCTTCCCATCCTTCTCGACAATGCGATGGGCCTGTATGCCACGTGTCGGGCCACGACCACGTCTGTCATGTGATGCTGTAAGGATATAATATTAATTGAGTTAGTAAGTAAACAAATGCAAGTTAAACCTTAAAAACAACTTTGCAAACTTACCAACGATGGTAGATGCAGTCACCTCGTCCTCAGGTTGCACATTATGAGCTGGTAAGGGTTGGGTACCGGCCTCTTCACTTGGGGGATCCATCATTTCCTCTGGGGTGGGAGGTAATGGCCTTGAATGAGACCGTAAACGAAGTCCTGGTGCCATCTGTTGTTCCTGAAAGAACATAATCAAACAGTGAAAACGAGATTTAAAACAGTTAAAATATATTTTATAAAAGATATGATGTGTAAGATATGTGAAGAAGAAATGTAAAAAGTAAAAGACATGTTTACTCACAAATATAAAATGTGTATAATACCTCACGGTCAAAGGAACCCAATGACTCATCATCGTTGTCATCCTCACTCTCTGAAGGGTTATACTCAACATCATCATCTACCTCAACCCTAATTCCCTTTTCCCTTACAGTTGCACATTTGGGCTGAACCACACTCCCTAAAGAATTTGTAATATTCTTCACTCCAAGATTATTCATTACCTCACAATTCTCCTTGATTCGCTTATTTCTTTGTTTCTCGTATTCTGTTAGCTTCTTGGTTCTCAAATCACCTGGTTTCAGCCATTGTTTTTTGCCTCGGACCATTTCTACAACTATATAACATAATTCAACTTTAATTGAAAAATATAGACAATGTCATCATTCACCATTACATAAAAGAAGAAAAAGAAAGTAACATAATCATATAAAATAAAAATTACATTAATTAATAATATATGTTCGAAAATAAAGTGATCTACTAAAAATTACATATCATAATCCATATCAGGATCCATATCAACATCAGGAATGTTATGTTCTTCATCTCTTTCATCATCTCTATTCTCTTCCATTATCGCATTTGATGACCCTATTTCCGAAATAACATTGAATTCAACATCATCCCTACAGTATCGAACAATTGGGTCAATGTCAATTGGAACAACATTAGTAATGTTTTCTTGTTGGAACACATCATTATTTTCTAAAGGATCCAATAATTCTCCATCACTAGTGTCTAAAACATCAAAGACACCCCTATGTTGCACCCTTTGTACGACATTCCAAGGCTCACCCAATTTGGTATCATTCAGATAGAAGACTTGCTTAGCTTGACTAGGTAGGATAAATGGGTCAGATTGGTACCACCGACTTGCGACGTCAATGCTTGTGCAATATGTATCAAGTCGTATTGTTCTGTTTCTACCAGTGTTACCGGTGTTGTACCATTCACACTGGAACAAAACAACCTTTTTGCCACATATGTAGTCAAATTCCAAAACCTTGCACAAGTGACCGTAAAAGTCATGCAATTTTCCTTCATAATCCCCGTGTGTAAGCACACCACTATTCTGACTCGTACGACGGTTGTCTAGATCTCGAGTATGGAACTGGCTGCTATTGATTATGCAACCTGAGTACTCTTTCACTAGCAAATTAGGACCATTTGCTAATGACCACAATTCATCAGTTGCCTCTAATGACTCTTCTATTCTCAATGTATTTATCTACAATTACATGTAACAAACAATAAGTAAATAATTTATGAATGACGACATTTTATAAAAATTTAATTTTGTTGATGTTGTAAATGTTGAAGAATTATAAATATTTTACCCTCTCTTTGAACCACTTGGGAAATTCTTGTCGTTGTATGTGGGTTATGTCATGTCTAGCTTGAGTTTGTAATAGATTTTTGTGTTCCCTACTCAAAAAAATTAAAAAAAAAAAGTGATTACTACGTAGTTCGACAAATAAAAAAGCTAAGCATAAACATAATTCAATGAAACACATACTCCAAATACTTTTCAATCTCCGGGCTATTGTACAACACAAACCAATGAGCAATATCACGAATTTCTTGAGACATTCAGCATCTCATGTGATTAGACCATTTGGACGTGCAGTTTCTGTGAATACTGTTAACCCTTGTTGACGTTCACCACGATCTTCATTCCGTTCTGGTCGATTATGCACGGTTTCAACCAATTAGACGTGCAGTTTCTGTGAATACTGTTAACCCTTGTTGACGTTCACCGCGATCTTCATTCCGTTCTGGTCGATTATGCACGGTTTCAATCCCATCAACATACATTGAACAAAAAGTAATGCACTCTTTGACAATGTAAGCCTCGTCAATTGAACCTTCTGGTCGAGCTCGGTTGGTCACATATTTTTTTAATGCTCCCATAAACCTTCAAGAGAGAACGAATTAGGAGTATAATTACATATGTGACACACTTACGTAAATCTCATTTACTGTAAAAATACCTTTCAATTGGGTACATCCATCGATATTGTACGGGTCCTCCAAGAATAGCCTCACGAGGCAAATGAATAGCCAAGTGGATCATCACATCGAAGAAGGCTGGAGGAAAGATCTTTTCAAGCTTGCATAAAATGTGTATTATACGTTCCTCTAATTTCTCTAGTTCGCTCTGCCTTAGTGTCCTAGAGCATAAGTCTTGGAAGAAATTACCTAACTCAAAAAGTGTTGTGCTAATTTCTTTATCCACGTAACCACGCATTCCAATGGGAAGAATTCTTTGTATTAGTACATGGCAGTCGTGGATTTTTAGGCCTGTTAGTCTACCATTTCTTGCATTCACTGATTTGGATATGTTTGCCGCATACCCATCTGGATACTTGACAGTTTTTAAAAATTCAAAGAAACCCTCCCTCTCTGCAGGTGTCAATGAAAAGATTGCTCGAGGCTTGACATATGATCCATCGGGTCGTTGTGTTAGCCATAGCTCTTTCTTTATATCCATATCTTCCAAGTCTAATCGTGCTTTCTCTGTGTCCTTGTTCTTTCCATCAATGCCTAACATAGTTCCGAAAACATTTTCACTAAAATTTTTCTCCACATGCATGAGATCAATATTGTGTCGAAGTTTTCGCTTCTTCCAATAGGGTAACTCATACAAGATGCTTACCTTTGTCCAATTAGGTGCTTGACGGGGCCTTTTTCTATTACTTGGATGCTTTCCATATATGACATCTGTCACGTTGTCCAACTGGTCTTATATCTTTTCCGCCGGCAACTCCAAAGATCTCTTCCGTTTCTCAATCTTACCATTGTAAGCCCTACTCTTTCGCCTTTCTGGGTGGTTCTCAGGCAAGTAACATCGATGGTTAGTGTACCCTGTCTTACTTCTCAGAGATTGAAAATACGGTTCATCATTGCAAGTGTAACAAGAATAATGACCCTTTGTTCTCCACCCAGATATGTCACCAAATGAAGGCCAATCATGTATTGTCCACAACAAAGCTGCATGCATTCGAAAAGTCTCATTGGTGGAGGCGTCGTAAGTCAATGCACCATTTGTCTATAAATCATTCAACTCATCTACCAATGGTCGCATGTAGACGTCAATATCAATCCCTGGTTGCGATTCTCCAGGAATAAGTAATGACATCAAAGAAAATGGATCCTTCATAACCAACCAAGGTGGCAAGTTGTATGGAATGAGTATGACGGGCCAATATATGTACATATATATATATAGAAAAGAAGATACCTAGTATGAAATGGACGGAGATTAGGGCTTCCGGTGGTGTCACATCAGTGAAGCAAAATGAACAGAGAAGAGGGCTTCCAGTGGTGCAATTCGAACAGAGAGAGAGGGCTTCCGGTGGTGCGATTCGAACGGAGAGAGAGGGCTTCCGGTGGTGTGATTCGAACGGAGAGAGGGGGTTTCCGGTAGTGCTCGTGTGCATGTGAGAGGGCAAGGAAGAAATCAGTGAGAGGGTTTCACGAGTTCAGACCAGAGAGAGAGAGACGAGACTGGGTGAGAGTGAGAGAAAGAGCGCGAGAGAGGAGTGATTTGGGTAGACTGATTTGGGAAGACAAAACAACGTCGTTTTGTCCCCTTAAATTATAAGTGACGAACTTCTATTTGTCTCTGAATTTTTTTTACAATGGTGACGGAATTTTTCATCTCTAATATGGCGCCCAAATTTTCTACCAAAATTTCCAAGGGCGGGAATCTATTCTGCGATGAAAAATAAAATTTAGAGACGAAAAAAAAATTTGTCACCTATTATTTTATTTATTTTAAACGATTGATGACGAAATTTTATTTTTGTCTCCAAAAATGGTACATTTGAAGACGAAATATGATTTTCCTCATTAAAAGATACGTATTTCGTGACAAAAAAAAATTTCGTCATTAGTTTTCGTCTCTAAAGACTATTTTTGTTGTAGTGATTAGTGAATCCAATCAAAACCCTAACATCTGAAAACCCTTTCTACCAACATTGTATCTACGAAACCGTGTGGGCATGGGGGTATTTCACCCTGCGATTAACGTTGTCGGTGAAACACCGGTGACCTTACGTCAGTCTGTTGGAGGCGTCGTTCACCGTGTGGGTGAAACATCAAAGCTATTTGGTATTGGTTGATGTTAATCGCGTTTATTCAATTTCATTTTCGTAAATAACATTAGTGAACCCAATCAAAACCCTAACATTTGAAAACCCTTTCTACCAAAGCAGCATCTGCGAAACGACGTGGGCGTGGGGGTATTTCGGCCTGCGATTAACATAGTCGGTGGAACACCGATGACCTTACGTCAGTCTGTCGGAGGCGTCGTTCACAGTGTGGGTGAAACATCAAAGCTTTTTGGTATTAGTTGATGTTAATAGAAGAATACGTTGGTGTGATCGTGAACTACTGTGTTTGTTGCTGATGTTGTTTTGCGATGATGATGTTGCTAATGTTGATGATGCTGCTGATGTTGTTTTGTGATGCTACTAATGTTGCTAATGATGTTGCTGATGCTATTTTTGGCATGATAGATGTTCCAGTTCTGTGTTGCTAATGTTGCTGATGTTGATGATGTTGCCGATATTGTTTTTGTGACGTTCCAGTGGTCATCTTGTTTTGTGATGTTCCAAAATAGGACATTATGAATCAAACACTAAAATGGTGAAACAACCTTTAGAAGAGTACATGAAATCCCCTCCTACAAAATAGTAATGTTACAATATCCTTAAACGCATACACCATGACAAAATCAAAATGAAATCACAATATGGGCAAGAATATATACTCTATACATAATATATCAAAAACATATATCATACTAAAAATATAAAGGACTAAATGGTTTAAGAAAAAACACTAAGAACTAATTAGAGTAACATTTATCAAAATGAGATTTATAAATAATTTTTTCAAAAACATATGAATAACAAACTTAAAATTATTTTTAAAAAGTCTATAACCGAACAATAATATGTGCAATTTTAGGAGTTGTTTGGGATGTCCTAAATAAGTGTACTTTTTGACTTTTTGGATTAAAAAGTTAAGAAAAAAAGTATGGTTGTTTGAGTTAACTTTTTGACTTTTATGAGAAAATGTGTATTAAAAAATTATATAAATTAGTGTGTAGGAAAAAATTAAGATGAGAAGTTATGCAGCCGTACTTTTTGATTTGTGAGAAATAATAATAACTTTTTAACTTTTTTTAATAACTTTTTGAATTTTTAACTTTTTAAGTACATGCCAAACTTGGCGTTAATGACTTGTTGATTTTGCTAAAGAACCTTACTTCCGACCCCCAATAGAAGTCCGACCCCAGTGACATGGCAACATGCTATTCACGGAAAACAAAAAAAAAATAACAATAATAATTTTTTTTTAACCAATCCCGACTCGACACACACGACCCCAACACCCCCACCCATGGGGTCGGAAGCTTTATTGTTTTGCTAAATAAGACGGCTTATAGAATGAAAGTACGAATCAATCTACACGCACGTTACATCGGCAAAGATAGATAAGTTGAAAACTCAAGAAAGATTCGCAAGACTCAAACAAACACACACAGAGTTGATCGTATGAATCGATCGACTCTGGCCCTCATCCTTGTCAACTCGCCCGAGTCACGCCTCTTTATCACACACCTCCGTCTCAATCCAACGGTCAGATCTCTCGCCGGTGTCTCCACCACCACCAAGCCCTCACGCAGACAATTCTCAATCGCTAACAACAACAAACGAACCGCCTCCTTCGCCGCCGGACGCCGGAAACCTAACTTACTCTCGACGGCCATGGACGCGCCACCGCCGGCCGGGGATGACTTTGTGAGCATCGACGGCCCTGAATCCCCTGTGCGCCAAGACCCTAGCCTTGTTGATATTGAAAACCTAGTTCAAAGCATTTCGTCTGTGGATGAAGATAGAGGCGAAGATGTGGATGCGGATGTCGGAGATGGAGGTGATCAGAGGCCGGTGCTGCCGGAGGAGCTTTCGCGGAGTGTGATGACGCTTTCTTGTGAATCGTCAGCGGAGGGGGGGATTTGCGATGTTTATTTGGTTGGAACCGCTCACGTTTCTCAGGTACTTGTATTGATTTTCAATTCTTGGTTCTTTTTTGTTTGGCTGCCAAAAAAATTGACTTCTCTTATCTTTTGGTGTTGAAATCTTGTTGGAGAATTGGGGAAATTGATTACTGTTGTGCGGATAATTGTTTAAAGATCAGTTGATTGGAGGTTTGTGTTACATTTTTACGTAACCACACAAGCACAGAATGTGCGCACTCGCTCACACACAAAGGTCATCACATGAAGGTTAACAATGCAATTTTTTTGAATTAAATTGAGGTTTGAGTTTGTGCATTGTCAAGAAATTACTTGAACAATGGAATTTAGAAGCAACTGAGTTTTGTTTATGAAAATGCTGTCAATTACAATTTTTGAAAATTTTGTACTATGTTTTTTTATGTTGGGAAGAAATAGTGCTGGGAGTGAAAATGAATACCTTTGAGGCTTCCCTTTTTCATATTTTTAGATTTTTAGATTTAGATTGTTCTCAATGATCTTAAATTTGTTGTTGTTATCCTGTGGGGATTTGCTGTTGTTGACCATTGATATTGCGGAGCAATTTGTGATATCCAATAGGAGTGGCACTATATTTTACACAACATCATACAATGAGTTACGGTTCCCTGAAATTCAGTCATTATTATGTTCATTCAGGTCTCAGATGTCCAGACATTCACCAGTGCTCATTTACAAAGTTACCAAAAAGCGCTCGCATCTTAGTGATTTGCACATTGGCAGGCATGTCTTATAGTATGTTTCATTTTGTTCCAAAGTGCTAAATTTAGCGATCCAAAGAATTGTTCTTGATTTCTTCCATAATTTTCCCATTTTTTGGTTTCTAATAAAATAAAACAAAAAATTACAAATAAAAATCAAAAAGAATGGAGGGCTTTTATAGGAGCTAATGAAAGGTTAGGGCAACAGTAAAAATAAAGTCACAATACATGTAAACATAAAGCAAAAATGTATTTCTACTATGCATCTACAGGGATGTGCAACTCTCTCAATAAGTCAACAAAATCAAGTATGGACAAAGGAAAAGTCTCCCTAAGCCAAAAAATACAAGGAAATAAAAATAATGCCTTTGAAAGACAAAATAATCCTCTCACAATTATCAAAAACACCTTTGTTTTCTCTCATTCCACAAGCACCATATGAGGCAAAGAGGAATAACCTCCCACACTCTACAAAAACTACCTCTGGACAACCTCTCCTTCAAAAGGCAAACAAATGCTGAACTGAATAGGGCATCATAAATAACAATGGCGTAAAAAGATAGTTGTCACTTCCCACCTCACTCTTGCACATGTAGCACCAATCCATCAAAAATTTTCCCCCTTCTCCACAGATTATCAATTGTCAAAATAACTTCTTGTGCAATTGTCCAAGTAAAGAAGACCACGTTAAAAGGAGTTCTAGAACACCATAAGGTCTAGAACTTTTGGCTGGTGCAGATATTTTCTGTCTTGAAATTATGCTGTTTGGTGGGGCAACAAGGGGTGCATTTGGTCAAATTTTCAGCAAAGCACATAGAAATTAGGTGCAGAAAAGCTGAAAAATGCTAAGCTTGTTTGTCTTCTGGCCCAAAAACTAGGTTGATTCAAATGAGCCTGTCCATTTTTGAATACATGACGAACGCTAGTTGTTTGCAGATTGCTTTTCAACACTGGTTTCAGGAATTGGATATTATCTACAATATATAGTGGTTTTCATGTTGAATATATAAATTCTGAAAAAAAGGCTTTCCTATTCTTCGATTTTTCTTCTATATATATTTGCTTTAAAAGCATCAGTTTTTTGTTGTTCATCCTGACTCTTCATTGATTTAATCCCATTCTGTTCTCCAAGTTACGAGGAAGAAAAACGAAGAACTAACACTAAGAGCTATTAAAGGATCTACTGATCTTTGTGTATGTGGTTTCAGGAATCATGCCAAGAAGTTCAAGCTGTAATCAGTTTTCTAAAACCACAGGTGCTTTCCTTTTAGAAACTCAGTAAAACTTGATAATGGGCAGATCATTGAGCAGGTTGATTGCCTGCTTCATATGGCTCACTACAGCAGTCATCTTCAATCTTTTTATGGAGACATTAAATAAGTGTGAATGTTTTGACTACAGGCTGTTTTCTTGGAACTATGCTCAAGTCGTGTGCCTGTACTTACTCTTCAGAATTTAAAGGTCTGTGTCAGTTTCTTGTATATATTAGTTCAATCCTCTTTTGGTTTGTTTTTCCCATGATTAACTTTTAGATGATCATCTCTGGGCAAGCTTGCTTTGCAAAGGATGGTAATATGTCATTTTCCTCCTCCCGTTATCTTAGTACATAGCTATCTTTTGTTGAAATTCAATATGGGAGATTTAACGAGGTATTTTATTAACTATTTATAAGCGTTACCATGTTGTGTTTTGGAAGAGTAGAAAATATTCAAATGTTTTAGATCAAGCATATATGAGCTCATTTGTTGACATTAATGGCCCATTCA
Source organism: Camellia sinensis (assembly GCF_004153795.1). NCBI lineage: Eukaryota > Viridiplantae > Streptophyta > Magnoliopsida > Ericales > Theaceae > Camellia > Camellia sinensis. The sequence continues at coordinate 29,358 of NW_021029647.1, read as the reverse complement.
TGAAAGGTGGGTCTGGATTTTTTTCTTTGTTTGCTTCTTTTTGTTTTGTTTTTTTCCCAATCCCATTTAGTAGATTCTAAGATATCATTTTGGGGGCCATATTATGTGGAAGCTTGTTGATCTTCTTTGAGCATGCCTACTTTGTCCTTGAAGTCTGTTGCTTTTGAATTTTGTATATCTTGAATATATATGACTTGAAGGTCCTGACACTCTTGTACCCAGCATGCCCCTGTATGTTAGATCTGTGCAGTGGAAAATGGTTTTTCTCTTCAGCATACCTTTTATTTAGTCTTCACACCAACCACAAAGGAAGGGATCAAAATTAGCTTCTTTAAGAATCTAAGCAGGAGACCATTGTTATTTAGATGAAGTTTGTGTTGTCCAAAATGTAGAGAACTTGATCATTTGATAATTTATGGTGGAAAATGTATTGATTAGAAAGAAACAACACTGGATTGGCTAGAGATCAAGCTGGGCATGCCTCTCGCTTCATAGGTTCCCCATACCATTACCAAATTGATTCAAAATCACAGAGAATTTATCTTGTTCTGCTTTGACTTAGATCTAAGAGAGCCGATATCTGAAAAATGCAATTTTAAGACTGTACAGATCTCGTTGTCTTCAAAGTTTTTAGATTCTTCTCCTCAGGTGCATTAGAAAAGAAAAAAAGTATTGCTTTTGAAGCTTGTGAAAAGGGACGATTACAGACCTTCAACTACTATCCTTTCGAAATTATCTGCTGATCCCTGCAACACCCAACTTAATCCAAGAATAGAGGCATTTAATACAAGAGAAGTCACCAAACAGCTAATGAGATATTGTACATACAACGTGTCTAGAATTATCCACGTCCTAGTAATCGATGGATGGTCACTGGCAAGCAAATCCACCCGGAGGTGTCAGAATGCTCATTATCCTCGATTTGAAACATGTTTGGCAGTTACTGAATTTAGTACAATATTTGACCCAACTATAGTTGAATGGACAGAAGAAAACTTGATAACAAGCTTGTAGGATCAAAAGCAATTCTAATGTTAAACAGGTTAACTGCTACCCTGTTGTACCTTCACTCTGGACTGGGTCAAACAATTTAAGCTATGAACTGGTGGAAAACTATGACCTAGTAATTTATTTTCCTCTATTTTTTTTTAATTATCTCCCCTATGTTTTTATGTATTTATTTATTTTCAATTTTTAGCATTTTATGTGATGGGCCTATTAAATGCATACATAATACATTTCCCTTATGTATGCCCATGAGCAACTATCTATGTATCTATCTAATTAAGCTATAAGAGAAAGTGCCCTGGCAACCTTTTTATTTTAGGAATTTGAAATGTAATTTTTCCTAGGTCAACTTTTTTAGGGAAAAAATAAATAAATAAATAAAATTGATTGAATGTGTAAGATGTTTGAAGCATAGGGGTAAAGGAGGCTTGTTTCCATACCCAATAAAAGTGTTATGGCGTGTGACTTATAATTTAGCCAAGAAAAGTTGGTTTGAGGTTCATGAAAACTGCATAATGTTTTTAGGTTTGAGAATCAATTCCCCCCACCGCCCAAAAAATAAAAAAAATAAAAAAAAATGGAAGTTTGAAAAGCAAAATCCCCACACAACCTTAGTTTGGGTTCTTTATCCATAATTAAATCCTCCTAACATCTAATATTTCACCTGGCACTGAGCAATTTCCAAGTTGGGGCATTGTTGGGTTGCATTCCTTGAAATGTCCTTTTGATATCATTTATATCCTTTGTTTTGCAACAATTTATATTTCGCCTGGCATTTAGCAATTTTCAAGTTGGGGCATTGTTGGGTTGCATTCCTTGAAATGTCCTTTTGATATCCTTTGCTTGTTTTAAGAGTGACAATCATTTATATCCTTGTCTTGCAACAATTTATGTTATTACCTTTCAACAAGTTACATTCTGTTTGCCTTATATATCATACTCAGCATGATAGCATGAGAGAACAAGTCAAATGTTATTAATTATCACCTCATTGACACAAACCAGAAATAGTGATACTGAACAGGTGTTTTATGTGTGAGAATGATTCCAACTTTTGGACCCCCTTAAATTCCACTAACTTTTTTCACCCTCAATCCATTGCCTTATTATCATTGATGATTTTGGCCAGCGATGCTTTATGAGATAGAATGTTGGGCTACTAAGAAACAACACTTGCATAAAATGAGTGATTAGCTAAGATGGGTATGCTTAGATGGATGTGTGAGAAGATTAAGAAAGACAAAATTAGAAATGAATATATTTTAGAAATAGTGGGTGTAGCACTAATTGAATAAGTTGAGAGAGAATAGGCTTGGTAATGTACAACAAAGACTTGAAGATGCAACAGTCAAGAAAAGTGATATGATTATTGTAAATGGCAATGTTAGGGGGAGGGAAAGACCTAAATTGACATGGGATGGGATATATTGAAAAATTATATGAATTTGTTTAATTTAACTGAGTGACAAAGCAGAATAACAAAAAGTGATTCATTTAGCCAGCCCACATGATTGGGACACCGGGTTTAGTTTGGTTTGGTTTTGTTTTGTTTTGTTTGTTGTCATAATTTTGCTCAGGCATGCCTACAATTTTGCTTGATTTGCTTTTCTCTTGGGCATATTGAAGTTTTTCACTGAGAAGGTGTAGGACCATTGTGATGTCTTATATGGCACTTGGAAAGAAAGAAACAATTATATTTTACGAGGCATGGAAGTCTATTTAGAAGTGGTTCATATTTTCTGTTCAGTTTCTTTTTCGGGTTGTATGTCAACAATTTTGCCAATTTATATTTTCTGTTCAGTTTCTTTTTCGGGTTGTATGTCAACAATTTTGCCAATTTTGCTTGGATTTCGTTAGAGGGCATTGGAGTAGGGATGGCAATTTGAAACCGGCCCGACGGGAATCCCCGATTCCGACCCCGATTTAAGCGGTTTTTTCCCGAAAAATACCCCCGACAGGGAGGTGACGGTATTTGAAAATCAATCTCCGATCTGTCACAGGCCGGGGACGGTGATCAGTGTTTGATCCCCGGCCCGGCCCGATCCCCAGCCCCGTCCCCGTCCCCGGCCCCATCCCCGAATTTTCCCAAAGTGAAATTACTTTTATACCCCTTATATATTTGGCATTGGAGTTGACATATGGTAATACTTGTATTGTAGGTCTTTAGTACAGATTGTCTCTACCTTGTTTTGTTCATTTGCAATATGCATCTCTTGCTTGTGTAAAAATATGTCAAAAAAATTTTCATTTAGTTTTGTATTTATAAGCATGGTATTTGAACCCGTTTCCTATGTACATCTCTGTGTTTGTCAGAAATTTTGTTGTCAAGCCATTACATTTTGAACTGTCTTTTTAACTTGGTCTATCAGCTGCATGTTTTTTGACTGGTTGCTACAATCTTTTTATTGACTTAAAAGTAATTTATTATCTATATCTGCATAATACTTCTCATCTTTAATAGTCATTTCTCTAAATTTTACTTGCACTAGTACTCATCTTTTAGTTTATCACCAGGTACCAACCATGGCGGAAATGTTGGATCTGTGGAAGAAACAGCACAATATCTTTGGAATACTCTACAGCTGGTTTCTTGCCAAGGCATGATCATTATAACCCTCCAGTTTCTATATAAATTGCTGCAGAAGTTTTACATTTTTCACCCTCTTCAGTTTAGCTACACTAGTGTAGTACTATATTCATCTTTGGTACTCTCATCCTAATCTTTTCACCATTTGTATGTAATTTATTTATTTATTATTTTGTTAGGTTGCTAGTAAGCTAGAGGTTTTACCTGGTTCCGAGTTTCGTGTGGCATTTGAAGAAGCATCGAAGTATGGTGCCAAGGTGATACTTGGTGATCGTCCGATACAGGTAAGTTACTTTCCTCTTTAAATTTTGTTTAGCTTGTGTTCTCCAGAATTCAAGTTATCCCTACAACCTAAGTAGCATAGACGCAGATTGCAACATGACATGGACACTACACAAACACACCGACATGACAATTTTCGAAAAATGCAGAACACAATTCACTGGGACACATGTCAAAAGTTTATTATATGTCAACTATATGAATAGTTATTCAAATTAATTAAATAAAGAAGTCACATGACGCTAACTAAACTTAAAAAGCCATATATTTTATGTCTTAAACATCAAGATATCGGTTACGTAACAGTTGCATTTAAAGAATGCAGAACAATTGTAGAAGATTGAAACAAACATGATGTATTCATTTTATAAATATTTCCAAACATATTTAGAGTGCACAAATTGTATTATGAAGAATGCGAAGCATTGTTACTTTGAAGAGATTCATCACATTGGTTGTGATTTGGAGAGGTCAAGAAGTGTTGCCAAAGTGTCTGATATTTTGAATTTACAATTTTAAATAAGACAAGTTGAAAAAGGCAGACTCACTTTTAGGAGGGTCCGTAAAGTATTTTTTCTGACATGGGTATCTAGCACTACACATCTTCTCCATAAAAGTGTCTGTGCTTCTTAGCCCACAACCTTCAAATTCAACTCTACCCACTTCCTGCCCTTCCTACACTATCTGCCAGTAAGTATTTATGGGTTTTGAAAATCCTATTACTTTTGCAGAGATATCAGAATTGGTTGTACTTGCAAAACATCACTTATTGCATCCTTCTTTCAAAGAGAATTCTCCTTGAGAGAGAAGGGTGTGGGGTGTGGCCTGTGTTATCAGAAAACGCTAATACCCTATCGAAGTACGTATTGGTACACATGTTTTCGAAACATGGTACACTTTCATTCTAAAACGGTAAATTTAGTGATTCAAAGCGATTCCAAAAGTTTTTTCTAATATATTTTCTTAAATGTTACCTTAGAAGTGTGGAGAAGAATGATTCATGTAGTCGACTCCATTTGATGGGACTTAAGATTTAGTTTGGTTTGGTTTGGTTTGGTTTGGTTTGGTTTTTACCTTAGAAGGAAAAAAAATCAAATATAATGAAGTAAATTTAAGATGGCTTAAGTTTTGACAAGACAAAAATATCAAAAATGAATATATATATATTTATTGGATACCTAATAGTTAGGAGAAAATTACTCTAGAAATACCTTATATTCTTAAGTGTAATATATATAAGCCTACCCTTATCATATCACATTTTAGAGCATGTCACATATCGCGAGTTCTTGTTCTACGTATCGAAACGATCCACGTTCTACCTTCTACGTAACATAGGGTGTGGGTGTGGAATCTGATCCATGCATTATCCCTGATTTTTGGTTCCATTGAGCAATAGTATTTGCGAATCTCTAACAATGGCCACCAACAAATTCTGTCAAGCATATATTTCTGTCTGGTCTCTTCCAGAATTAGCTTCTTTTGCTTTTTTTGGGATCTGGGCCTTTACAAGTCTGTCTCCATAAGATACTTTTATCAATATCCAAATTTAGGTTTTTTCTTCTTTGAGTGTTTGAATTTCTATAATGGCAATTTTTTGGCAACTTCCAAAATTCATGTGCCAATAATTTGTACATGACTTGTATTGATTATTATTCTTGCCTATCTCTGATATTTTGTGAGTAATTTCTCCTGAGTCTCGTGTTTTTGAATGGCTGTAACTAAATTTTCATTGTAAACATACTGATTTGTGATCTTTGATTTTAACTGAACAGATAACTTTACGAAGGACATGGGCAAAGATGCCGCTTTGGCATAAGACAAAATTAATCTATTCCTTACTTTTCCAAGCATTATTTTTACCGAGCCCTGAAGATCTTACTAAAATGGTAAGCTTTCTTATCTTCACAACTTATTGCCACCAACTGGCAGTTTCTATCTGTAAATGTAATTGAAATTTGAATAAAGGAATTAGTATTATGTTACTTATTTCTGTGAGTTTAATTGGCTTTTACTTCAGCTGAAGGAAATGGATGATGTTGATATGTTGACTCTTGTGATTCAAGAGATGAGCAAGGAGTTCCCCACTCTAATGGAAACCCTTGTACATGAGCGAGATCTGTAAGTATCTCTTACTTCCATATTCCTATTATGCTGATTGTCACATATTTTTGGGATACTGTTTATATTAGTTTTCTCGCTGTTCTCTCATCTAGTTTTTAATTATTGATCTTTAAAAATAGAAGGATTCTGTTAAGGTCCCTCTGTTTTATACTTTTTTATGGCGGTGTGTAGTTTGCATAGAGAGGCACTCATTGGTAGGTAATACTTCTCACTTCAAATTGATGTGTTAGAAAAAGACCAACTAAAAAGAAAGCTTTATGTTGTTCACCCGGATATATTTCTTATGCTTCATCTAATTGGGTTCAATAGTGAATGTAAACATGTGAATGAAAGAGAAATCAACATACATGTGACATGACTACTTACACGCACTAACTTGCATATATGTTATATGTAGAAAGTGAAATAATCATGAGATTCATGGCAGTCACCACATGCAAGAAGTGGATACTAGTAATTTGAAAAATGATGCTGCTAGCTTTAGAACTTCCTTGAAAAATAATTACTCCGAAGCTTACTGCAATATGCATCTGCCCTTGTGCATGGGGTCTGTCTCTTGTATATTTACTTTGTGTGTGTCCATAACTCCACTTCTTTTGATGTCTGCTGGACATATTAAACCGATAAGAACAGAAAAAAATGATCTTGGGCAAAAGGCCTAGGAGGAAGGTTTATATAGTGGATATACCTTATTCGTAAGTTTCTCTACCCTTTTCGGTTATTAATTAATATCTTTAAGTTAATTGCATATTCAGGTATATGTCGTCCACATTATTAAGGGTTGCTAGTGAGCACAGTTCAGTTGTCGCAGTTATTGGAAAGGGGCATATGCAGGGAATTAAGAAGCATTGGAAGCAGCCAGTTGAGGTTAGAGATCTTCTTTTTTTTTTTTTTTTCCCCAAAGTAGAATTAATTAGCTGCATATTACTTGTAAAAGTATGCTGCAATGGGTTGGACATGCCAATTCACACCTTTTTGTGGATTGAAATACCAAAGTTGGCCAACTTTCTTTTAAATGTTACATTCCTTTTGAGATTGGTCTTGTTTCCTTTGCTTCCTTATTCCCTCAAGTCTGAAAGAGAATATGTTAAATGGTTTTGAATTAGATCTTCTGCCATGAATGAGTATATCATGTTCCTGAATTCCTTCTTGATCGTGTTGCAGGTGAAGCATCTTCTAGGTGTAGATTTACCTTCACAGAAGCCAGCAATATCTGCTGTGAAGATCCTCGCAACTCTCGGAGCTGCAGTTGCTGGAGTGGCCATAATTTCTGGCATTTATCTTTCAAACAAAAAATAGAGTCGTTTCCTTGAAGATGGTAAACTAGAAATTTTCTTTGACCAAATTTTGAAAGTCTGGTATAAAGTTGTGATTCTTACAAACAATCCATAAAATGATAAGGCCGTCTAGAGATAGTTCAATTTCTATCAATTGTACCCTCCTCTTGAGGATCCGTCATCATCAACTCTTTCTTTCTTCTAAAAAAATAAGTAATGACAAAATCTGACAAATTTATCAAGGATGCGCAGCAGCTCGGTGCTACAACTGAAGTATTGATGATCAATGTGAAGTATGAAATCAAAATTTTCTTTTTGCAATACAAATAGCCAGACACTATGGCTGAGGAATAGTCTAATGAAATCAAAAGAAAAATTCAATGCTAATTAAAATTTTGTTACTATAAGTGCCATTAATTGTATAATATTTGGTGTGTGGTAGTAAGTGAATTTCATTAGACTAGAGGGATGACACTGAAGTTCAATTCTAGTCGGGGATGCTGTGTGTGGCTATTATTTGGAGACTACTGTCTAAACTATTAGATTGTGTTTGGATCATAGATTTAAGTAGGAATTTAAAAAGTAAAAAATGAAAAGGTGAGGGAAATGGAGAAAAAAATTATCTTATATTTCATTAATGTTCCCTCTCTTTAAAGTTGTGTTTGGATCATGGATTTGGATAGAGATTTGAAAATGGAAAGGGAAAGGGAAAGGGAAAGGGAAAGGGAAAAAGGAAAATGTGAGAAAAATTTCATTTATTATCTTCTGGCTTTAAAACTCGGAGAGGTCTAGGAGTTCTTCGTGTTCTGTGTGTTTAGTAAGTATATGCAAAGGAGTTGTGGGTGTTTGATATAAGTTTTGAAGTAGGTTTTTTTTTTGTTAAAAAAAAAAAAAGAAATTTCAGCTTGTTTGGTTTTGTTTTTCTGAAAACATTCGTTTTTCTGAAAATAGTTTTCAAAAAATTTTACTTTCTTATTTTTCGTATTTTTTTGTTTTTAATGAATTTTTTTAATATTTTTAATATTTTTTTTAATTTTTAGATGTACTTAACATAAATATATCTAAAAAGTAAAACACTTATGAAAAAAACGTTTTAAAAATTCACTAAATACTAAAAATATTAAAAAAAAATATGAGAATTTAGTACATTTTTTTTTGTATTTTTATGTATTTATTATTTTTTTAAAATATTTTTTCACAAATTTTTTACTTTTTAGATACATCTAAGTAAGGTGCATCTAAAAAATTTTTTAAAATGTTTAAAATTTTAAAAATATTAACTAAAAACAAAAAAGTACGAAAAATAAAAAATTTAGTTTTCAAAAAATTTAATCCAGAAAATTTAAACCAAACAAATTGAATATTTGTTTTAAAACAAAAATCACGTTGCATGGCTCGGCCAGATTTCTGGGTTAACTCCTTCAAAGAAACTCGTTTTTGTTGTTACATGATTATTGTGTGGATTTGGAAATGATAGTCCCTTGATGAAGAAAAAACAGAAGAGTAAGAACTTTTTTGTGGCTAATAAAAACTTCATTAGATAATAAGAAAAATACAAGCAATCCAAAGATAATGTTTGAACATAAATATTAAATACAAACCATGAAGAGAGAGCTTCCAGACAAATAAATGTCATGGGAAAAAAACCAATTTCTGTGAGGGAGTCATCTGGACTTCTTAATTCATCTATGATGGAAGATGACAACATGAAAGTAGATCAGTTGGTAGATTCAGTGTTCCAGCACACTAATTCTGTATTTGGTTCAAGAATTTGAAAAGACAATGGAAAAAGAACGGTAAAATATGAATAAAATATATTTATATTTTATATAATTTTATATATATTTTCTCTTTCTCTTTCTATATCTCTTCTCAAATCCTTAAATCAAACATTTCTGTCTCCAAGAAATATGACTTCTAAGTAGATAATGGCTTTCAAGACAAAAGAATCTATTGGCTTGAGACAACGTAATACAAATTCACCTTCACAGAAGTATGAACGCAAGATCCAGAAATAAGGGTTTACAATGTTAATGGAATTGCATGTTGTTCAAATGAAATGCAAAAGAGATCGTATCATTGAAGATAATTGGAGTGGACCTCATCTTTTTAAAGTCATACCCTTTTTGTTATGTGTGAAATTAAAATTCAGTGGTAACAAATAAAAAAGTTTACAGAATCATGAAAAAGTATAACATTTAATTATCAAAATTTATAAATTTTATCATTGATTTGTAATTTTTTTTCTAAAACTACAGTGTGTTGTTATTTTCCCTTACCCTGTGTTTGTCGTACATTTTGGTGGGCTTGCGGCTCTCCTTTGGTGCATTGGGCTTAGTAGCATTTGATCAAACCATTTAAATTTGCAAAAATCAACAGACAAACAACGGGCTGAATGATGGGCTGAATGGTAATTTTTTCTAATAATTATATGTCTATCAAGTCAAATGAACTCTTAAGTCTCGTTAAATGGAATCGGTTATATGAATCTTCCTTCTCCACTCGACTCTATCAAAGACTATTTTGTTAGTCAAAATAACGAGATTCATATCTCTATTTATTACACTAGCTTACGTTAATCTAGATTTGTCCTTTCTCCTAATATTTCTATCTACAATCACTGTATCGTATCACTTCACTACTGACTCTATTGGCCTCTGTTGTATATGACCAAACTATCTCAATCTATTCTTTTTCAGCTTATCTTCTATCGGTGCTAAGGCTGCAAATGAATAGAGCTATTCACGAAAGCAAAGCTCGGCTCAGCTCGGCTTGGCTTGGCTCATTTAGTAAACGAAGCGAGGTCGAGCTCGAATAAGCTCAGCTCATTTATCTTTATGTAAATTACATAATAAGCATACTATTATTATTATATATATATATATATTAAATAATATAAATAATATTTTGTATTTAAATAATATTTTAAAAAAATCTTGTCGAGCTGAGCTAAGTCGAACTCGAGTTTTATCAATATTAACAAACCGAGCCGAACTTGAGCCGAGCTTGAGCTCAATAAACGTGCTTGATAAGCAAACAAGCCAAGCTCAAGCTCAAGCTCAAGCTCAAGTTCAAGCTCAGCTCGACTCGTCTCGGCCTTTTTGCAGCCCTAATCAGTGCTACTTCTACCCATTCACGAATAGACTCATTTCTAATCCTGCCTTTTATAGTCTCACTACACATCTACCTTAGCATCCTCATCTTAAAACGTTCATCTTATCTACAAGTTATTTTTTAGTTGCATAATATTACGTCTCATACAATATCGCTGATCTAATAGAGGTTCTACAGAATTTTCCTTTTAGTTTAGTGGATACTCATTTATCGCACTGTACCTTAAAAGCAATCATCTACTTAAGCTATCTCGCCTTAATTATATGGACCACATATGCTCCAATCTTACTAGTCATTGTGATAATCAATCTTAGATAACAAAAATGTTTACTCTTAGGTAGTTTTTGATTCTCAATATTTACTTCTCTTTTATTTCCTTTGTTACTGTTACTAAAATTACACTCCATATACTCTATCTTAATTTTGTTTACTTTAAATCTTTTAGATTTAAGTGTTTCTCTCTAAGTTTCTAACTTAGTGTTAACTCCTTTTGTAATCTCATCAACTAACATGATATCATCTATAAAAAAATATACACCCTGACACATCATTCTAAATATTTCTTGTCAACTCACAACTAAAACAAAATAATTATATGTATTTGAAAAAAATAAAAAACATTTTAACATCAAGTTACAATTTTAGTAGTAATTGATTCTATGGAAGCTCAATACTAAGTGCCCAAAAAGCTTTAGACCAGTAAGAACTGGCCAAAAATAAATTATACAAGTGAACGAAACTCAAATTATGAAGTACGAAAAATGTATGTGGTGTTTCAGGGATGAAATGGCACTGAAAAACCATAAATCAGGATAGCCACAAACACTGGCGTCCTAGCCATTATAACAAGAGGAACCAACATATTTATCCCCCAGAATTGGTAATGGACGCAACCATAACCTTCTACGGAGGACCTTTGGTTTTGCCCAAAAAAGGTTTTTGTTTTGAAAACTATAACGAACCCACCATAGCTGAAAACAAAATACAATACTAATAGAGTATCTCCATCTGAGCTTTTAAAATTTAGTACGTTCATTTATTTATTTTTTAAGACTATAGATGACAAATTAACATATATCAATTTGATATTTCTTACAAGAAAACTTTCCACCCCATATTCCGAATTTATTGTTCTTGTGGAAAAGTATTTTGAGAATGACGCCATGTGGCCAAGGTGCCTTGGAGATGCCAGCCAAGGTGCCACATGGACGGGTCATGTTTGCCGAGGTGACTACGGTATTACTGAAGTTCGTTGCGGTAATGTCGAAATTCGAGATATTTAGATAGGAGACAAGAGTCCTAGACAAGAGAGGATACTTAGTCTAGATAAGAATAAGGCTCTTAAGGAGTTTATCACTATCTAGCTAAGAGTCTGAGATAAGCATTATACTTGAGTCCTGCGAAATGACACTTCTAGGGAACTAGGGCATTGCTGGCTATAAAAGTGAGGGACCCTCGTGGGTCTAAGGTACGCTTTATTCGGTAAGTTTAGTACTTGTTTGATATCTTTGAGAGATAAATTGATTGACTTGATCGTCAGAGTGTCCTCAGGTAGACAAGTCACCGGTCTTGTTATCTTCTTATGTGCAGGTATTGAGTTTCTCTATTTCTGCACGTATTTTGCAGCTTAATTCTTAGGATTTCAACGAAAAGATCCGATTTGATTGTGAGGTCAAAATTCAATATCCATAATTATTATTTTTTACATTATTTGTGATACTGCCTACATAAATGCTTATAATTTGCTATTTATTTATAAAGTGATTATTGAAAAATAAATCAAGATGAAGATCAATAAAATGATTCAAAAACTAAAAACATAGTTCTATATACCGATGATATAGGGCATATTTCTCTTTTTTTTGGGTACATCGGAAAATAAAGCAGACAATCGAGACTAGGACCGTTCCCTAGATAGACCAATCATGTCTGCAACAAGCAGACTTCGAATTTCAGCTGGTGGTTCATTCACTACCTACATGTCTTCGGGTTGTTGAGCTCCAAATTTTGCCAAGGGTTCAGCACAAAGATTTCTTTCCTTCCATACATGTTGGACGGTGCATTGATAGCCTCGGAGCAGAATTCTAGCATCCTAAAAAATGGGCAGTTGTCACCTATTTCCTCGTTCATCAGTTGAACCACTTGCATCGCATCTGTTTCAATGATGACATTGTTCATGCCTTTTTGGAGAATGATTGTGAGCCCCTTATACAGAGCCCAAAGCTCAGCTTCTAGGCTTGTCCCTGGTTGCAAGCAGCCATAGTAGCCACACACCCAAGCTCCATGTTCATCTCTAATCAGCCCACCAAAGCCTTCATCTCCACTGAGTTTCCTGCTGCCATCAGTGTTGAGTTTCAATCTTCTTGCAGGAGGTAAGCACCAGTTAATGAGTCTATATGGAGGTTTGGATTGTGTAACATGCTAGAGAAATTCTTGATGGATTGCTCTAGAGTAGTCAAAGATGAATTTAGCACTCTCTTGGGGACTAACAGATTTTCCTTCAAAAACAAAACCATTTCTGTTTTTCCAAATCTTTCACAAAGCCACCACAAAAATAGAATACCAAGAGAGTTGGTCAAAAAAATGGGATTTGCTCTTAGCATTCCTCTTAAGCCAATCCATCCAAGTCCTCTGCAGCATGTCCAAGTACCACTTTTTTATCAAAAATAGTGAGCCACACTTCTTTTGCCACATAACAATCTCTAAATAGGTGGTTGATATCCTCAACCCCATTACACCTGGGTCATTAAGGGTTATTGGTTAATCCCATTTTCAGTCGCATGTGATTAGTGAGAAGCTTCCCGTGGAGAACAGTCCACAGGAAACCTTTCAGTTTCTGAGATAATCTCAATTTCCACACCCATGTCCAGTCCTCCTCCATGTTCTCACAACCCAACAGCAAGTTATACACAGATGAAACAGAGAACTCTCTACCAGGGGACCCCTTCTATAAGGATACGTCCTGCCCAGTGTCAATAGGGGGTGGAGTCCCCAGAATAAGGGCAGCTAGGGGTGGGGGAAAGTTACATCTCACAATGTCAACATCCCAATTCCCGTTATCCCCTAGCAGCTCTCTCAAATTGATAAAATAGTTATCAATAACATGGTTAGTTTGAGTGGTACCAGAGACAAATTCCTCGAAAGAACTGTTTTCACACCATCAATCTTTCCAAACATTGACACTGTTGCCATCACTAGGGGTGTGCATAATACCGCCGAAACTGCCAAAACCGCCAAAACCGCACCGAACTGCACCGCCAAGGCAAATTCGTTATTATTTGCCAATCGAACCGCCGATTTTTGGTAAGAAAAATGGCAAATTCTAGTGACACATTTATCAATCCGCCGGTTTCTATTTTTCTTCCAAACCGCACCGACCCGCACCGCTATTAAGTCATGTTTTATAAGATTCTAAAATTTTTTTTTTACTTAAGTTTGCTTGTTGTTCTATACCTTAGAATATAGTATTACATTACTGCTCAAGGGGAATTCAAGATGTCAGTAATCCAAAATAAAGTTGGATTCCAATTCACTTTTCAATCTTTTTTTTTTTTTTTTTTCTGGCCATGTTGCAAACTTGCATCAGCTTACTTTTCAATCTAAATACTTTTCGACAGTAAACATTTTCAATATATTATAAACCCTGAATGATATTAATTTTATGTATTGTATTTGATCATTGTAGCTTCCACAGATGCACTGATGGCATAGTCGTTGATATTATCATGTTAGTGCTACACTTACTGCATCAGAAGAAAGCTTCGCAAGATGCTTAACATCACGGTATCTCTCGTCTTTTTTTTACTCTTTAATTTAAGTTTTGTAATTTGAATTATATTTTTTATAAACCGCCAATCC
>NW_021029645.1:0-14475 GCF_004153795.1 Camellia sinensis | reverse complement strand
ATTACTGAGTAATTTACCGAAAGTAAATAGAATGTATGGAATACTGAGTGATTACTCAGTACATTACTGAGTAACATACTCAGCAATACTGTTAAGTTCTGAGTAACTTTACTAGAGAACTCAATAGGTAATTTACTCCAGATTTTATGAGTAATTTATCTCGAAATTATGAAAAATTACTTAGAATGTCAAATAATAATGAGTGAATCAACACCGCGGCAGTTACTAAGTTAATTAAACTTGAGAATTCTGAACTAGAATTACTAGAAACAGTCGTGGTAGAGAGGAGTAATGTCTTAGAATGTAATTATAATAACGGAGAATTTACTAAGTGTGTAATTATATAATTTTCTAAATGTACTTTACTTAGAGAAGCACAAGAGAATAGATGTAAAGATATCAGGATAGCGAAGTACAGCTTGTGTAGATAAATCGGTAATTATTTGGAATTACTAAGTGAGTGAGGAGAGGGGCTACAGAGAAGTAGAACGTCAATCATAGTTACTGAGGATGCGATATACTGGAGATGTATAAGAGGAAACGATTATAGAGTATGCGCGAACTATACTTGAGTGATAGAGCGAGAATAGACGTGTTTAGTGTATGGATTATCACGGATAGAATATAGAAGATATTGACATGAGCAGAAAGATATACATGAGAGCTGTGTACCATAGAGAAAAGGGAGTGAGTAAGATAGAGCAGAGAAAGTCAAGGATAGAGAGCTATTATTGAGAGAAGATCTATAGGTATCCGGTATGGAAGAATAGATATAGCGTGTATTGAAGAATTTTCTAAGTAATGTACTTTATAATTTACATGGGAATTTACTGAGTAATTTTTGAGAGTTAACTGGTAATTCCGAGTAATATTATCTGAGTGAATTTACTCAGGAATTATTAGTAATTTAATTAGCAATTAGTATGTCTGAGTAATTTAATGAAAATTATTAGTAATTACTGAGAATTTTTAAGTAATTACATAAATTTGAAAAATTCTTCGAATTTTCTAAATAATTTCTAGGATTTTAGAATATTACTGAAATAATTTACTGAAAAATTTCTTAGGATTTAAATTTGTACTGTAATGAGAATTTAACTTAGTGATTTACTGATAATCTACCGGATTTATTGAGAATTTCGAGTAATGTACTTTATAATTTACTGAGATTTTAGGAATTTTCTGTAGTAATTTAATGATTTATGAAATTACGGTAATTTTGGGAAATTTACTGAGTGATTTAGTCGAATTATATGAGTAATTACTTACCAACTTAGGTAATGTTTGACAATCATTGAGATTTTATGAGTAATTTACTAGAAATTATGAAAATTTACTTCGAATTTTTTTTAATTATTACTGAGGATTTCTGAGTAATTTAATGAAGCAATAATGAGAATTTTCGAATAAATTTACTGAGAATTTCTTTCAATTTAAATATATTACTGAATTTACGAGTAATACGAAATTATGGAATTTCGTGAGATTTCAAAGCATTTACTTTATATAGTTACTGAGAAATTTTCGGGATTTACTGATAATTTTAATGTACGAGTAGATTATCGGGTAATTACTGTGGAATTTACTGAGCAGGTTCTTCGGAATTTACTGAGTGATTAACTCAGAATTTACTGAGAACAGTACCATTGCTGGATAATGTCTGAGCAATTATATAGAATTAATGAGTAATTACTGAGATTTATGAGTATTTTACCATGAAATTATGAAAATTACTTTCGAATTTCTAAATCATTTAACGAGGATTACTAGGAATTCTGAGTAATTAATTGAGAATTTCTGAATAATTTACTGAAAATTCTTGGAATTTAATTAGTAATTTACTGAGAATTTACTAGCGTAGTACTGAGAATTACTGGCAATTTATTGAGAATTTCTATGTAATTACTTAAATTTATCGAGTATTTTGGAATTACTGATATTTTTAATTCAAATTCTGAGTAATTTACGGTAATTTACTGGAATTTGACAAGTGGTTATCGCAATTACTGAGTAATTATTACAGAATTTACTGGAGTAATGTTCTGAGAATTACATGAGAATTCAATGAGTAATTTACTGAGATTTATAGAGTAATTACCCGGAAATTATGGTAATTACTTCGAATTTATAAATAATTTGCTGAGGATTACTAGGAATACGAATTAATTGAGAATTTACTGAATATTTATGAATTTGGGAATTTATTAGTAATTCACTGAGAATTACTAAGTAATTTACTGAGACTTTACGGAATTTATAGAATTTCCAAGTAATTTTAATTTATAATGTATTGGGAATTTCTAGATTTAATGAGTATTTATGAAATTTACTGAAATATTCTGAGTAAACTGAGAATTGTCAAAGTGATTTACTCAGAATTTACTTGTAAATACTTAGCAAGTATGGTAATTTCGAGTATTACTGAGAAGTCTATGATAATTCTGAGATTAATTGATAATTTACGAAATTATGAAAATTTCTCAAATTCTAATAATTGATGAGGATGGACTAAGGAATTATGAGTTTATTGATGAGAAGTTACTGAATAATTACAGAGATTTTAGGATAATAGTAATTTACTGGAGAATGTATAAGTCATGTACGAGAATTACTGACAATTTCTCGACATTTTTCTAACAAGTGAGCTTATAGATTGTACTGGGAATTTTCTAGGAATTCTAAGGATAATGAGATTTACTGAGTTAATTCCGAGTATTTACTGAGTGATTTACCAGATTAGCTAGTAATTACTTAGCAAATTTATTAGGTCATGTTCTTGAGTAATAAAGAAGTCAAGTGATAATTTACAGTGAAATTAATGAAAATTACTGTCGGGAATTTTGAAATATTAACTGAGGATATCAAGGATTTCTGAGTAAATTAATGAGATTACTGAGTCATTAATTGAATGAATACTGCATAATTACTGAAATGTCTTAGGAATTTAATTGTAATGACTGAGAGATAAGTGATTAATGAGAATCTACCGGAATTTTGAGAAATTTCTGAGTAATTTACTTTATAATTTTCTAAGAATTCTCTGCGAATTTAAATAGTAAATAATGAGAGTTACTGATAATTTACGAGTAATTTACTGGTAAGTGAATTAGTGGATTTACTCGAATTACTCGAGTATTACAGTAAGTTGTACTGACATAATGTTCTGACAATATTTACTGGATTTAGTTAAGAGTAATTACCATAGAAAATATGACAGATTTAGCACGATATTCTAAAATTTACTTGAGGATAACGAGTAATAAGTGAGAATTTACTGGGAATATTTATTGACAATTTCGGAATTTAATTAGAATTTACTGTATATGTAAGTAATACTTGGGTATTATTGAGAATGTCCTAGTAATTTACTTTATAATTACTATGAATTTTTTTGGAATTACTTAGTAATCACCGATTACTGAGTACTTACTGTGTAATTATAGGTAACTGTGAGCATTTTTACTGAAATCAAGATGAAGTAATTTCTGAGTTTATGAGTAATGTACCATGAAATATGAAAATGTGCTTAATACGAATTTCTAAAAAGTTACTGAGGATTAACTAGTGAATTTACTGAGTAATTAATTGAAATTTATTGAATTTACTGAGATTCTTAGAATATTAAATTAGTAATTATGAGAATTTTTCAAATTGATCTTAATGAGACTTACCGGAATTTATTGAGAATTTCTGAGTATTTCCTATATGTACTGAGATTTCCTGCGGATTACCTAGTAATTTAATGGAATTTACTAATATTACTGTATTTATCGCTGAGTGATTTACCGAAATTACTGGATATGTTTAGCAATTTAACTGGAAGTCAAGAGAGTAATACTGGATTATGAGTATCTTTTACATGAAAATATGAAAATTTACTGGCATTTTAATAATTACTGAGAGATACTGAGTAAGTTAAGTGAGCCATTTTACTGAAAGTTCTGAGGAAAGTGGTTCAGAATTAATTAGTAATTACTGAAAATTACTAAGTAATTTACTGGGACTTATTGAGAATTTCTAAGTAATTATTGATAATTATGAGAATTTTTTGGAATAATTCTTAGAATTTAATCGAAATTTAAGTCGAGTAACTTACGTTTAATTAAAATAGCTGGTAATGTGCGGATGCAAGTTTGCGAGCAATCAATGAGTAATTTACTGAGATTTATAGTAGACTTACATGAAAATTAAAAATATTACTTCGATTTGGGTAATAATTTACTGGAGGATAATAGATTACTGATAATTAATGAGAATTTACTGAATAATTACTAGAGAATTTCTTGGAATTAAATTAGTAATTTACTGAAGAATCTTATAAGTATTACTGAGATTACGGCATTATGAAATTCTATGTAATTTACTTGATATTAAATGAAATTTTCTGGGAATTAGTGAGAATTACTGGAATTTACGAATAATTTACTGGAATTACTTAGGGATTTCCCAGAAATTTACTGAGATATTAATGAAATACTGATAATTTAACCGGAGAATTTACTGGGAATTTACTGAGTGATTTACTCGTGAATTGTTCTGGAGTAAATACTTAGTCATTTACAGTTAAGTGTTGTAAGTATTACTGAGATTTATTGTGTAATTACCGTGAAAATTAAGAAAAAGTTTAACTTCGAAGCTAAATAATTTAATGCAGATACAAGGAATTTTACTGAAATAATTATATTGAGAATTCCTGAATAATTACTTAGAATTATTGGAATGTTAATTAGTTTATTACTGAGCAATTTATAATCATGTAGCTAGATTACTGGCCTATCGAAATTTTCTAGAATAATAAAATAATTATAATTTACCAAATTTCTAGGAATTACAGAGTAATTTAATTATAATTTAACTGAGTAATTTACCGAGTATTTCTGGAATTGTACTGAGGAGTTACCGATTTGCTGGAGTAGAGTTACCTACCATTTACTGGGTAATGTTTGAGATTACTGAGAATCAATATAATTACTGAGATTTGAAGTAATACGTGAAATATGAGAAATTACTTCGAATTCGAAATAATATGTTGAGGATTTACTAGAATTACTAATAATTAATTGAAATACTGAGAATTATGAGAATTCTGGATTTAGATATAATTTTTGCTGAGAATATAAGTAATTTATGAGATTTACTGCTCTATTGAGAATATAGCGACCGGGTTTACCTTGTTGTACAGTGAGTCGGACATGTTCCGTGAACAGTGTAGTTGTTTATTCCTAGTTTGCATCCATTTACTTTGTATATTGAGTATGGATGTGTGGCCGTTGTTACAGGTTGTTGCTGGAGCCTAGGTGCTGCCGATGTCAGTATTTTGGTCCTTCGCTCGAGCGAGAGTTTGTCGCTCGATCGAGAGTAGTGTTTCACGCGGTTCTGGACCTGAAGTGTGTTCTCTGGCGAGGGCTTTCGGCTTGGCGGTCTGGTTTTCTCGCTCGATCGAGAACTCTTGGCTGCGAGCGAGGTTTCCTGGTCTGGTCCTCGAGCGATCCAAGTCCTCGTCGAGCGGAAGTGTTTTATATCAGCGGACGCCGCGCTTAAACATAACTTTCAGCCTTTCTTTGAGAAAACTAAATCGACACTCTCTCTCCTAAATTACACCTCTCCAAGATTGATCCAGGGTGAATCTGAGCTAGGCCTTTTTAAAAAAGATAGGGGCGGAGAGCTGTCATTTAATCTGAAAAAGTTTGATTGGAGCAAGTTTGACTTGGAGTCTCGAATCTCTTATTGGCTTAAACTTCAAGGTAGGGTACCACTCCTTCTATGGGTTTTTTTAATTGTATTGAGATGTTGGGTGCTTGGAAGTGTGAAAGTTGGGGCTTTTGCAATTAACAAAAAGTGGGGTTTGATCATAATAAACTAGATCATGTTTAAGCATGAAAAATGGAAATGATGTTGAATCATGAAAAATGGGACCTGAGGTGGAAATGTAATTATGGAAAATGCCTAATACATTTTTAATAAGTGGATAATTAAATTGATAGAAATGAGAAAGAAAAGTTGATCGAATATCCATTTTGTGCATAGTTTCCTGTTTCAGAAATAATGTTTGGCTAATCGGTGGACTGATAGTCGATGTGTAGACAATTAAGCTGATAGCAAACTGAAACTAATATGAATGTGTATGGAACTTGACAGTCTGTTAGAATACAATAAATTGTATGTAATGTGATGGTAAAGAACCATGTGTTATATAGACCGTTATGTAGAGGAGGAAGATGGAGTACTCCGCGTTAGGAAGATAGCGGGGATGTCTCAACCGATAGTTTGAGAGATAGGATGAACCCGTAGTACAGAGCCATATCTTTTCTAGAGAAGTAAGATAGAGCTCATATGCTATCTTTGTGAAGTGTGATACAGCTGTATCTTATCTGTGATATAGTGAATACATATCTGTGTAAGAATGGTGGATCACTGTTGATTATCTGTGATGGTTGATATACATATCTGTGATAATGTGAGATATAGTGTAAACAATACGTGTGAAAGATGATAGAGCTAGCATGCTTATCTTTGAAAAGGGAAATAGAAAAGTAATGGACTTGTAAGTCGTGACATAAAATAGTAATTTATGGAGTATCAGTGTTGACCACAACAATTGCGAATGTTTTGTCATTTGTCCATGTTGTTAGTGTATCTACTGACGTGGCTCACCCAACGGAATATCATTTCAGTACACGAAGCATGCCACGCCAAGACATAGTGGAGGCTAGGGCGGCCTAGTTTGTCGTTTACTTTTGATGTATTACTGTAATCAAGCCAAGCTATGTAAACGAGTTAGAACCTTCGTGTAACGCAAGTGTAACTGGAAAGCTGTAAGCCCGTAGGCATTTGTATGAGGTAACATAAGTACTTATGTAATTGGAATCAAGGAATAAGGAATGCGGTTAGTTTAAATGTAAATGCGATGTCCTGATGGGTTTAGTGTTATTTATTTGAGGCTTACACAATTTTTCTAAGTAATTGTACGTATAATTACTGGGAATTTTTGCGAAAAGTAGCGGATAATTATGAGAATTACTGGAATTCCCAAGAGTAATTACTGGAGAATTTACTATGATACTCAGAATTTACTTAGTAATTACTAGCAAATTTACTGATAATGTTCTTAGTAATTTACAGAGATTCAATGAAGAATAATGATATTTAATTGAGTAATTTACCGTGAAAGATAAAAAGTTACTTCACATTCTAAAATACTGAGGAGTACTAGAATTTACTGCGTAATTAATTGATAGAATGAATAGATTACTGAAATTTCTTACTTAATTTAAATAGACTTTCGAAATTACTAAGTGATATTACTGAGAACTACCGGATTTATTAGAATTCTGAGTAATTACTTTAAATTGACTGAGAATAGTTCTGGGAATTTACATAGTAAGAATTCTGAGTATTATCGAGTATTTTTGGGAAATTAATGAGTGATTACTCGGAATTACTGAGTAATTTTACTGGTAATGTTCTGAAGCAATTTACTGAGATATTCAATTAGTATTTACTGAATTTTATGAGTATCTTACCAAAATTGATGAAAATTAATTCGAATGTTTCTAAATAGATTTACGAGGATTTACTGAATAATTTACTGAGAAATTTCTTCGAATTTATTAGTAATTTACGAGACATTTACTAAGTATTTACTGAGAATTACTCAAATAAGTTCCTTTATAAACTGCGAGATTCTGGAATTACTATAATTGAATAGAATTCTGAGAAGCGGCAAATAGAAAGGGCAAGATAAGTTATAAAGGGAAAAATCAAGTTAAAAAATAGAAGAAGGGGAATAAAAAGATAAACAACATAGGAGCTGATACGGACGTTATATGAATAAAGGTGCTCAAATAAATAGTTCGATAATAAAGGTCTAAGAAGTATGATAAAATACTACGCGAAAATGGAAAGGCCAGGGACAGTGGAATGAGAGGAAAAAAAGGAATTTATCGAGAAACTTTGGGAAGTAAGAGTGTACTCGGAATTACTCGTGGTAATTAGTTGACAAATTACTAGATTCAACTAGAATTGTACCTAGAGATTTATGAGTAATTACCATGAAATTAGGAAAATTATTCGAAGATCTTAAATAATTATGAGATTTCTGTAGAATTTACTGAATCATACTTGAGAATTCTTCGAAATTTATATAATGTTAGCTGAGAATTTAATAATTACTTATAATTTACTGAGATTCGAGGTTCTGAGTAATAAGAGATTCTAGTATTTCTGGAATTTACTGAGGATTCTCGGAATTTACGATAATTTCCTAAGAATACTGAAGTAATTATCGATAAATTTACTGGAATTTCTGAGGTGAGTCTCGGCATTACTGAGTACTACTACAATTTACTGTTAATGTCGGTAGTATTCCTGAAAGTTCAATGAGTATTGCTGAGAATTATAAGTAATTTACGTGAGAATTAAGAAAAATTACTTCAATTTTGTAAAATTTAATGAGGATACTAGGGAACTCGAGTATTAGTGAGAATATACTGAATAATTTATTGAGAATTTCTGATTTAATAGTAATTACTGCGACTTTACTGGTCATTACGAGATCATTAACTGGCAAGTAGAGAAAACATGTAAGTACTTAAATTACCGAGAATTAATGGAATTATGAGTTATTAATAGAATGTACTGAGATACCGAAGTAACTACTGGAGATTAACTAAGTGAGTTACTCGAATTACTGAGTACTAACAATTTACTGGGTAATAAGAAATATGAGTAATTACCGAGTAACTACGGACTAACTGAGTGATTACTTGGAATTACTGAATTTACTACAATTTACTGGTAAGTGTTCTAAATTTAAGGTCGAATTCATGAATAAGTCTGGAGAGGTATTGAGTAAGTTACCGGAATGAGATAAATACTCAAATTAATAAATAAGTTACGGAGGTACCGAATAATAATGAGATTTACTAAATAATTTATGAGAAATTTCTGGAATAATTAGAATACTGAGCAATACTAAGTAATTACTGGAATTATTGAGAATTCTAAGTAATTACTGATCATTTTCTGGATTCTAGGCAATACTAGTAATTTTATGAGAATTTAGTGATATTTCCCGAGTCCTTACTGAGAATTTAATGGTAATACTCAATTTGCTTAGTAATTTACTAGCAATAAACTGATAATGTCGAGTAATATAGATTTATGAGTAATTGCGGAAAATGAAAATTACTTGAATCTAAATAATGTACTGAGGATACTAGGAATTACTAGTAATATTAGATTTACTGAATAAGTTACTGAGAATTACTAAAGTGATGTGAATCTATCGGAATTCAATGACAAGCTGAGTATTTAACTTTAATAATTTTGAGAATTTTGCGAATTACTTGTGAGTCATGAGAATATACTAAGTAATTACCGAGTAATTAACTGAAGTTAAGAGTGATTCTCGAATTACTGAGTAATGACATGTAATTACTGACTAATGTCTGAGCATACTGAATTTCATGATAATTACATAAATATGAAAGATTTACTACCGAAATTTCTAAATACTGAGGATACTGAGTAATAATGAGAAATACTGAATAAGTAATGACAATTTTAATAAATTATAAGTAACTGGAAATACTAAGTAATACTGGCCTATGTTATCGAGAATTCTAAGTAATTCTTTTAATATTCTGAGTATTTTTGAATACTAGTATTTACTCGGAATTACTGATAACTTACTGTGTAATTTACTAGTAATGTTTTGAGCATTACTGAAATTCAATGAATTACTGAGTTATGAGTAATACCATGAATTACTGGAACATTGCTTCGAATTCTAATAATGACTGAGATTACTAGGAATTTACTGAGAATTAATTGAGAATTTGAATATTTACCTGAGAATTCTTAGAAATTAATTAGTAATTAATGAAATTACAAAGATTAAGAGATAATCTACGGGAATATTGAGAATTTCTGAGTAATGCACTTTATAATTAGATATTTTTCTGCAGTTCTTAGTAATTAATGAAATTACTAAGATAATTACTGGTAATTACTGAGTGAACTCGAAATTTACGATAAGTTGAGCATTTTACTGATTCAATGAGAATTACTGTGATTATTGAGTAATTACCAGGAAATATGAAAAATACTGAATGTCTAAAATAATTTACCTGAGATTACGAGTAATTAATTGAAGTACTGAATAATTTAACTGAGAAGTTTTCAGAAGATTAAAATTAGCTGAATTCAAGTATTTAGCTGAATTTATGAGAATTTCTAAGTAATTTACGTTATAATTACTGAAATTTTGAAGTTCTAGTAATACTCGGAATTTACTAAGTAACTACGTTGTTACTGGTAAGTTCGACAATTGCTGAGATCAAGATAATTTACTGGATTATGATAACACCATGAAAATTATGAAAATTACTTCGAATTTAATAATTACTGTGCGCGATTACTAGGAATTTACTGAGTAATAATTGAGAATGTTACTGATAATTACACTGGAGATTTCTTGAACTAATAGTATTTACATGCGAATTATTAGTAATTACGAGAATTACTTGGGAATTATGAAAATTATATGTAATTTACTTATAATTTAATTGAGATTCGGAATTTAATGAAGAATTACTGATATTACCGAATAATTACAGGAATGACTTAGGGATGTTCAAATTACTGAGTATATGAGAATTTACTGAGTAAATTACCGATAAGTAACTGGAATATCTGAGTGATTACCGAATTAAACTGAATATACTTACTTACTTACTAGTTTAATGTTGTAAGTAATATTACTGAAGATTATGTAATTACCCGTGAATTAAGAAAAAATTCATTCAATGTTCTAAATAATTATGAGATTTTACAAGGAAGTTATGGAATAATTAATTGAGAATTTAGCTGATAATTTACTGAGAATTCTTGGAATAATAGTATTACTGAGAATTATACTAAGTCATGTACGAGAATCTATAACGCAATTTACGAAGAATTCTATGTAATTCTTAATAATTTAACCAAAAATTCTAGAATCAGAGAAAGTTAATTATAATTACTAGTAATTTACCGAGTAATTTTCTGGGAAATACTGGTGAGTTCTCGATTCGATATTCTCATTAAATTACTCAGTAAATTCTGAGAAAATCCTCAGTAAATTCCCAGTAAATTATAAAGTAAATTACATAGAAAATTCTCAATAAATTCCCAGTAAATTCTCAGTAAATTACTAATTAAATTTCGAAGAAATTCTCCATTAATTACTCAGTAAGTCCTAGTAAATCCTCAGTAAATTATTTAGAAAATTCGAAGTAAATTTTTCATAATTTCATGGTAAATTACTAAATGAAATCTCAGTAAATTACTCATTGAACGCTCAGTAAATTGCTCAGAACATAACCCAGTAAATTACACAGTAAATTACTCAGTAAATTCTGAGTAAATCACTCAGTAAATTCCCAGTCAATTACTCGGTAAATTACTCAGTAAATACTCATTAAATTACTAAGTAAATTCCCAAAAAAATCTTCGTAAATTACAAGGTAAATTACTCAAAAAATTCTCAATAAATTCCCGATAGATTCTCAGTAAATCACCTAGTAAATTCTCCGTAAATTGCTAATTAAATTCCTAAGAAATTCTTAGTAAATTATTCAGTAAATTCACAATTAATTACTCAGTAAATTCCTAGTAAATCCTCATTAAATTATTTAGAAAATTCGAAGTAAATTTTTCATAATTTCACGGAAAATTACTCAATAAAATCTCAGTAAATTACTCATTGAATTCTCAGTAAATTGCTTAGAACAATACCCAGTAAATTACACAGTAAATCACTCAGTAAATTACTCGGTAAATTACTCAGTAAATTCTCATTAAATTACTAAGTAAATTCGCAGAAAATTCTCAGTAAATTATAAAGTAAATTACTCATAAAATTCTCAATAAATTTCCGGTAGATTCTCAGTAAATTTCTAATTTAATTCCCAAGAAATTCTAAATAAATTATTCAGTAAATTCTCAATTAATTATTTAGTAAAATCCTAGTAAATCCTCAGTAAATTATTTAGAAAATTCGAAGTAAATTTATCACAATTTAACGGTAAATTACTCAATAAAATCTCAGTAAATTACTCAGAACATTACCTAGTAAATTGGTAAGCAAATTACTCAGTAAATTCCGAGTAACTCACTCAGTAAATTCCCAGTAAATTACTCGGAAAATTACTCAGTAAATTCCAATTAAATTACTCAGAAAATTTTCCAAAAATTCTCGGTAAATTATAAAGTAAATTACATAGAAAATTCTCAATAAATTGCCATTAAATTCTCAGTACATGACTTAGTAAATTTCCCATAAATTACTAATTAAATTCCCAAGAAATTCTCAGTAAATAATTCTGTAAATTCTCAATCAATTACTCAGTAAATTTCTTGTAAATCCTCATTAAATTGTTAAAAAAATTCGAAGTAAATTTTTCATAATTTCACGGTAAATTACTCAATAAAATCTCTATAAATTACTCATTGAATTCTCAGTAAATTACTCGGAACATTAACCAGTAAATTGCCAGAAAATTACCCTGTAAATTACTCAGTAAATTCTCATTAAATTACTCAGTAAATTTCAGGAAATTCCCTCAGTAAATTCCCAGTAAATTACACGGTAAATTACTCAGTAAATTCTCATTAAATTACTCAGAAAATTCCCAGAAAATTCTTAGTAAATTATAAAGTAAATTACATTGAAAATTCTCAATAAATTCTCAGTAAATTCTCAGAAAATTACTTAGTAAATTCTCAGTAAATTACTAATTAAATTCCGAAGAAATTCTCAGAAAATTATTCAATAAATTATCAATTAATTACTCAGTAAATTTCTAGTAAATCCTTAGTAAATTATTTAGAAAATTCGAAGTAAATTTTTCATAATTTCATGGTAAATTACAAAATAAAATCTCAGTAAATTACACATTGAATTCTCAGTAAATTGCCCAAAACATAACCCCGTAAATTACAAAGTAAATTACTCAGTAAATACCGAGTAAATCACTCAGTAAATTCTCAGTAAATTACTCGGTAAATTACTCAGTAAATTCACATTAAATTACCGAGTAAATTCCCAAAAAATTCTCATGTAATTATAAATAAATTACTCAGAAAATTCTCAATAAATTCCCAGTAGATTCTTAGTAAATCACTTAATAAATTCTCAGAAAATTACAAATTAAAGTCCTAAGAAATTCTCAGTAAATTATTCAGTAAATTCTCAATTAATTACTCAGTAAATTCCTAGTAAATCCTCAGTAAATTATTTAGAAAATTCGAAGTAAACTTTTCATAATTTCACGGTAAATTACTTAATAAAATCTTAGTAAATTACTCATTGAATTCTCAGTAAATTACTCAGAACATTACCCAGTAAATTCCTAAGTAAATTATGAGTAAATCACTCAGTAAATTCTCAGTAAATTACTCGGGAAATTACTCAGTAAATTCTCATAAAATTACTCAGTAAATTTCCAAAAAATTCCCAGTAAATTATAATGTAAATTACTTAGAAAATTCTCAATAAATTACTAATTTAATTCCCAAGAAATTCCCAATAAATTATTAAGTAAATTCTCAATTAATTATTCAGTAAATTCCTAGTAAATGCTTAGTACATTATTTAGAAAATTCAAAGTAAATTTATCATAATTTCACGGTCAATTACTCAATAAAATCTTAGTAAATTACTCATTGAATTCTCAATAAATTACTTAGAACATTACCCAGTAAATTGGTAAGTAAATTAGTCAGTAAATTCCGAGTAACTCACTTAGTAAATTCCCAGTAAATTACTCGGTAAATTACTCAGTAAATTCTAATTAAATTACTCAGTAAATTCTCAGAAAATTCTCGGTAAATAATAAAGTAAATTACATAGAAAGTTCTCAATAAATTGCCAGTAAATTCTCAGTACATCACTTAGAAAATTCTCAGTAAATTACTAATTAAATTTCCAAGAAATTCTCTGTAAATTATTCAGTATATTCTCAATTAATTACTCAGTAAATTCTTTGTAAATCCTCATTAAATTATTTAGAAAATGCAAAGTAAATTTTTCATAATTTCACAGTAAATTAGTCAACAAAATCTCAGTAGATTACTAATTGAATTCTCAGTAAATTACTCAGAACATTAACTAGTAAATTGCTAAGTAAGTTACTCAGCAAATTCTGAGTAAATCACTCAGAAAATTCCCCGTAAATTACTCGGTAAATTACTCAGTAAATTCTCATTAAATTACTTAGTAAATTTCGAGAAAATCCCTCAGTAAATTACTCGGTAAATTACTCAGTAAATTCCAAGAAAATTCTTAGTAAATTATAAAGTAAATTACTTAGAAAATTCTCAATAAATTCCCAATAAATTCTCAGTAAATTACTAATTGAATTCCGAAGAAATTTTCAGTAAATTATTCCGTAAATTCTCAATAAATTACTCAGAAAATCCTCAGTAAATTAT
>NW_021029642.1:101170-117870 GCF_004153795.1 Camellia sinensis | reverse complement strand
ATGATCATCGACCTCCAATGTCCTTCCATCTAGGGCTTCTTTTGCTAAACTTGGAAGATATGCTGCAAATATCTCACTCTCTGTGTTTCTCTCTAGATTTCGTTCACACTGACTTTGAAGTGAATCACGTTGATGACTCGTGGTCCATCTACTTGTGGCGTCGGGGGTGGTGGTGGTGGTGCCGGCATCCAGGCTAGCTTCGCCTATTCATTCTTTGTCTTCTCCTCGTCTATCAAGCCTCTTAGGTGTCCTTGTCTAACCAGATCCTCCAAATGTTTCTTTAAAGCCTGACATCTTTAGGTCATGTGCTCGTTCTCATCATGGTAGGTACAATTTTTCTCGAAAAACCTACCCATGTATTTCTTTGGGGTCTTCTGTGGTGGCCTAAACTAAGGCTGGTTACTAATTCTCTTTAGGATCCTATAGAACAGGATCTTGGAAAATGTACTCATGGCCTGCATGGCCTTTAATCCCAACTCCAATTTATCGGTACTAGTATTTCCCCGGCTACGTTTTGGTGAGCCATTTCGCTTCTCATGCTTCACTATACTCCCCTTCTTTGCCTTCTTGTCTTCTTTTACCCTTGCGTACTTCTCAATCCTTGCCATGAGATCCTCCATATCTTTTGGGAGGGTCTTTGCAAGGGATTGCCAAAGTGGGCAATCATTCTCCAAGTTGTTCTTAAAAGACACGACTGCAAGTTCTTGGTATACGTCGAAACCCGATTGTAAACCTTGTAGTACCACTTTGTATAAGCCTTAAGTAGGGATGTAAATCTGACCCGGCCTGGCACATGTCGGGCCTCGCGGGCTCCTGCCAAAATTCGGGCCAGGTCGAACTGGCCTGGCCCATGGGCCAAAAAATTAAGCCCAGGTCCAGGCCCAAGCCCAGGGGTATTCGGGCCTTGGGCGGGCTGGTGGGTCAGACCTCGGGCCGACCCAATGGGCTTGGGCTTGGCCTCGGACTTGAGCGGGCCTGACCATTTTTTTTGTTTTTTAAAATTTTTTTTACCAAAATTTTATTATTTTCTATTAAAAAATATACTAGGCCTCGGTAGGGCCGGGCTTCGGGCCAAGCCCTAAATGGGGCCTTAAGCAAGCCGATAGGCCAAGCCACGAGCCAGACCAAGTTGGCTGGGCCCACGGGCCGAGCTAGGCTTCAAAACGATGGTCTTCGGGCCTGGGCCCAAGCGGGCATAAACAGGTCGGGCCCATCCCAGGCTACAGGCAGGCTTTAGGCCGCCCACGGGCCATAGGCTATTTTTACACTCCTAGCCCTAAGGCTTTTGCCATCGTCAATCTTTAAGGCTAATAGGGAATCAACCCTCAATGGCTACAATCTGTTCATAACAAACCTGGCCACAAATATCTCAGCCAGGCCTTCCCAACTCTTAACATCCCTTCGACAATTTGAAGAACCAATCTGATGCTATTTCCTCAAATGTCGATGGGAACACCTTGTACAACAACTGTTTGTTCCCACTCCATAAAGACATTGCATTCAAATATAAACCATCATGAAAGTTCGGGTCTGACTTACCATCGTAGACCTGGAACCTCGGTATGGTGAATCTCTTGGGTGCCTCGAATGTATCCAACTCCACCGAGAATGGCAATCTTGGCTGCTTGATGGACATAACCTCGACGTCGTTCCTCTTCATTTGGAGGTAATCCTGCAAGTCCTCTTTCATCCATCTAGGAGCTCAACTGTCAGCCGACTTCAATCGTTTTGGCGTGTTGCTTTCTATGCTTTGCTGCATCCTTTTGGACTTCTCTACGTCTACTATCTCATTTAGGCCGTGGCCCTATCCATTGATTTGTTGAGATCCCCCGATCTGTGTTCCTCTAGTTCTCTGTGAATCTCTCTATCGTGATTCTGTTTGCCCAGCGTTTTATAATTGCCGATTTGAGTTCCCAAGTCTCTTCTCATGCTATGGATTGGTCAGCACCGTTGTCTGCACAACCTTCTGGGCACCAGCGTTCGCAGCTGGCGTCAGTGTTGCCGGTAACGGCAATGCAAGCTGCATCACCTTGTTCTGCATCATAAGGTTCACCATGGTTTGTAGGTCTGTCAACTTGTTTGCCAAGTCCTTCACCTCATCGTCTGTTCTCAGGCACCAGTCTTTCTAGGCCTAGAAGTCACTCTTGTTGTAGTATTCCTCTCGGTTGCCCCTCCTTGGGCCATTACGGTCCCTAGCGGCATTATTTGCTTCTGCATTCACTTCTTGCACTTCATCTTCATTGTTTTCCCTTTCGATGTTTGAATTGGCGTACTCTTCTTCCTCATTATGTATGTCGTCTCCAACTCTCACCTCTTGTCCGGCGTGTGTTATCTATTCTTACTAAGTTCTCACAGATGGCACCAAATTGTGGGTATTGATTTCTGATCTCACAACCAAATAGGAAATTAGCTAGAGAGCACGTGGCAAAATAGATTAAACCAAGCACCTGTACATAAGAAAATGATACTACCACGATGGCTCGTCCACCTGGGGGCACTCCGACGATCAAGTTAGTAACTTATTTCTCAAAGATGTCAAACAAGTAAATGATTCACAAGACAAAGCATACCTTAGACCCATGAGGGTGCCTTACTTTTATCATAAATAGTGCCCTTGTCCCTTAGAAGTCTCACTTCATAGGACTTTAGCATAACACTTATCTCGAATTCTTAGTTAGATAAGAATAAATCCCTTAAGAGCCTTATCTATATCCGAATTAAGCGCCTCAACTTATCTAGAACTCTTGTCCTCTATCTGAGTATCTCGGATCCCTATATTTCCACACCATATCTCGGCAATATGGCTCATCTACGTGGCACCTCGACCAACACTTACGTCCCCACAACTACTAAACGTAACACTTTAAAAAAAAAAAAAAACTTATTAGTGTACTTTTTTCAAATGTAACACTCCAAAAACAAAATACTCCAATTTAGCATTTCAAAAAAATCTTTAGACTCAGTTTGTTTAGAATGAAATAGGTAGAAAGTGAAAGAAAGAAAAAAGAAAAAAAAAATTAACTTCTATGAGTTCCTTTAACTTGAAAGTAGTAGAAAGTATAAGAAAACTAATTTTCTTGTGTAACCCATATTAGCATTGTAACTATTTTTTTTTTTATTGCAAAAAATACAAGAAAATACAAGAAAAATTGAATATATGAATTATCTATAACTAAACTTTAAAATTTTTTTATATTTTTCTTACAAAATTTTCAACTTAATCAAATACTTGTAAGAAAATATATATATTTTTTTCTATTTATTTTCTTTCACTTCATTTTCTTTTACTTTCACTCTCTACCAAATTTCTTTTTAATCAAATGGAACTTAGTGTACTTTTCTCAAATGTAACAACATAACATTCCAAAAAAACTCCCTAGTGTATTTTTCCCAAATGTAATAGTCTAATCAATGTAATGTACAAAAATTTATTAGTATACTTTTCTTTAACGTAACACTCCAATGTTACACATGAAAAAAAAAAATTTAATATACTTTTCTTAAATATAACAACATAACATTTCAAAAAAACTCTTTAGTATATTTTTCACAAACGTAACACGCGAATCAATATAATATGCAAAAACTCCTTAGTGTAATTTTTTCAACATAACACTCTAATATAATACCCTAATGTAATACCAGAAAATTATATTAACAGAAATGTAGATTTCCGAGCTCAACAATCAACACTTCAACCACTAATCTCCCTAAAAAGAAATCTTCCACACTTCACATTTCCATTCCTATCCCAAAAAATGAATCGAAAAATTAAAAAAATGAATTATAAATAGGCATTCACTTAAACTTAAATGATACCAAATCAAATAAATACAACTTTCAAAATAAAAATGACTAATTGGTTCATAAGAAAACTCCTACGATTAAATAGATCAATATTCCCCCCATATGGGATTTATTTTTTCCTAAAAAGAAATCAAATCTTTAGGGTTTAAATTAACAAAATTAAAACTTTCAAAATTTATTTTGTTACAAGGGTCAAACCTTAAGGATAAATCTTCTTCTCATGCTATGGATTGGTCAGCACCGTTGTCTGCACAACCTTCTGGGCACCAGCGTTCGCAGCTGGCGTCAGTGTTGCCGGTAACGGCAATGCAAGCTGCATCACCTTGTTCTGCATCATAAGGTTCACCATGGTTTGTAGGTCTGTCAACTTGTTTGCCAAGTCCTTCACCTCATCGTCTGTTCTCAGGCACCAGTCTTTCTAGGCCTAGAAGTCACTCTTGTTGTAGTATTCCTCTCGGTTGCCCCTCCTTGGGCCATTACGGTCCCTAGCGGCATTATTTGCTTCTGCATTCACTTCTTGCACTTCATCTTCATTGTTTTCCCTTTCGATGTTTGAATTGGCGTACTCTTCTTCCTCATTATGTATGTCGATAGGGGACAAGAGTCCAAGAATGAAGAGGAGACTTAGTCAAGATGAGGATAAAGCTCTTAGGAAATTTATCTTTATCTCTTGAGGAGTCCAAAATAAGTACTGAATTGGAGTCCATAGAAGTCAGGCTTTTAGTGGGACCAGGATTGAGTTAACTATAAAAGAAAGGCACCCCCGTGGGTCTAAGGTACGCAATTTCATGCTTTGAACATTGAGTTTAGCACTTGATTTATCTTTGAGAGATATACTGACTTGATCGTCGGAGTGCCCCTAGGTGGTCGAAACCACCGCCGGAATCTTCTCTTTCTGTTACAGGTCAGCCATGTGCCATTTATTCTGCCGGTGCTCTCCAGCTGATTACTAAGCGGGCAGTGTGGTCAGAAAATCACTCACACAATTTGGCGCCGTCTGTGGGAAATTAGAAGAATAGATGGCTAGTAACGGACAGAAGGAAAAGATTGGGGACGACACTCCTGCTGGGAGTGGCAGACCAATCGACCTTGATATTGAAGGAGACAACTACAATGCAGAAACTCGTGACCAGGGCCACGGAGAGAAAGACGTCGGCCAGGAGGGCGACACTTCGAAGAAGACAGACCAAAGCAAGTACTATAACGAAGATAACCTCTAGGTATGGAGGGATAGGTGCCTGCGGAGGGATGAAGAAGTAAAAGACTTGGCAAACAAGTTGGCAGACCTGCAGTCGGTCGTCAACTTCATGATGCAAAACAATGTCATGTAGCCACCGTACCCGCTGCAGGACACGCCGATTCCAGTAACTAATGCCCAGAAGGGAGGAAAGAAAACAATCCCCGAAGCCCCTCAGCACACCAAAAACGGAAGACACTCTCACTGACCTTCTAGGGAAGTCAGACGAAAGGAGCCGAGAAGAGAGGAGTCCCGAAGGACGTATCACACGAAGGACCCAGAGCCCAAAGAACATCGGCATGTTCAAGGACAGACGCTCTGCTTTGACACAACCCATGGAGAAAGATGAAAATGGGCCCACCACGAGGCCGAAAGTAGTGTGCCGAAAAGATTGAAGTCCAAAGATAGCCAAGCTCCAGGGAGGAGTAAAGAAGACTTGAGAGATTACCTCAAGAGGAAGCAACAGAATGCTGACGCCGAGGTAACTTCCCCAGTTAAGCCGAGGACACCATTCTCGGTGGAATTGGACAAATTTGAAGCACCAAAGAGATTCAGTATGCCGAGGTTCCAAATATATGATGGTAAGTCAGATCCCAACTTTCACGTTGGACTATACCTGAATTCAATGGCATTATATAGTGGGAACGAGCCGTTGCTCTGCAAAGTATTCCCCTCATTCTTCGGGGAGATTGCATCAGATTGGTTCCATAAACTACCGAAGGGAAGCGTAAAGACTTGGGAAGGCCTGGACGAGATGTTTGTGGCCAGGTTTGTGACGAACAAACTACAGCCCTTGAGGGTCGATGCACTGATGGCTTTAAAAATCACCAAGGATGAAGGCCTTAGAGCCTACGCAAAAAGGTAGTACGAGGTGTTCAATCGAATACCCGAATGCAACCAAGAGGTGGCGGTCATGTCTTTCAAGAACGGCCTGAAAGATGACTGCCCACTACAGAAGTCTTTGGCAAAGACATTGCCAAAAAGCATGGAAGAACTCATGGCGAGAATCGAGAAGTACGCCAGAGCCGAGGAGGATATGTCGGGAAACAAAGAGACAAAGTAGAAGAAAGGAAATGGCTCGCCGAAGCGAAGTCGAGGTAACAATGGATCGATCAAACAAGAAACGGAATTGAGGGCTAAACAGGCAGTGACGACTGTGTTCTGAATCCCAGTCCACAAAGTCCTGGATCAAATACGAAACCAACCCTATTTCAGAGCACCGACAAGAGCACCAGGAGAATTTATGAGAAGAAACGTCGGTAGACGTTGTGTTTACCACAATGAAAAAGGCACCCAACTCAGGGTTGTAGAGCCCTAAAAGCACACTTAGAAGACTTGGTGAGGCAAGGCCATTTGAGAGACCTTGTCAATGAGGCCAGGACAAGGGAAGAACAAGCAAGATTGTCTCAAGCACCAGCAGCTCTGCCTCCCCAGCACAGCAACCACAGGCAGGAGGACCACGGGTGTTTAATGTAATTCACTCAAATGTGAACGAAAATGACATACGAGGGGAGACCCAGAAGGTAAAACACCTACAGCACGTAAACCAGGTCAGACATAAAAGACCTTGGCCTGAAGAATGCCAGGGACCGACGATAGCCTTTATTGAAATCGACCTAGAGATGGTCCAGCATCCACATAATGATGCCTTGGTAGTATCCCTCCAGGTTGGGGAGTGCCAAGTGAAACGCATCCTGATTGATCAAGACAGCTCTTGCGACATCATGTATGTTAGATGTTACAAGGAGCTGGGCCTTCATCCTGATGACTTGGAGCAGTCCAATGGCCCGATGATCGGCTTCAATGGAACGCCGACGTGGCCACTGGGCGCAACAAGCTTGGAAGTACAAGCCGGCACTAAGAAGATCAAGACAGAATTCATGGTGATAGACACGCCCTCGCCCTACAACATCATCTTGGGAAGGCCATGGTTGCATGCAATGGGGGCAGTTCCCTCAACGTTGCATCAATTACTACGGTTCCCAACAGAGCATGGGATTAAAGAAGTCATAGGAGATCAACTACAGGCAAAGAATTGCTCCATGGCAGCAATGAAATCCACCTGCAATATTCGAGAACCGGAGAAGGCAGAGATTGAAGACGAGGACATAAAGGTCCTAGAGGATGTCGGCAAGGAGTCAGCCACGAAGAGTGAAGAAGCACTGAAGAAAGTCCTCGTCCAAGAGGATGATGAAGAACGCTTCTTTCTTGTCTGCTCGGGCTTAGCCGAAGAAGAAGAAAGAGAATTGGAAACTTTTCTGAGAGCAAACATAGAGGTGTTCGCTTGGCCGCCTTATGAAATGCCTGGCATTGACCCCGAGGTCACATGCCATAAATTGAACGTTGATAGGACAGCTAAACCAGTAATACAACGAGCCAGAAGACCGACGTTGATGCACGTCGAAGCAGTGGAGGAGGAAGTAGACAGACTTTTGGAGGCTAGGGCCATCAGAGAAGTCAATTATCTGACATGGCTATCAAACACTGTGGTAGTAAAGAAAAAGAATGGTAAATAGAGGGTCTGCGTAGATTTTACAAGCTTGAACAAAGCTTGTCCCAAAGACAGCTTTCCTCTACCCAAGATTGACCAGTTGGTAGATGCCACATTTGGACATGGAAGGATGAGCTTCATGGATGCTTACAGGGGATGCCACCAAATAGCCATGTACCCTCCAGATGAGGAGAAGACAGTGTTTATCACCCCGAAAGGGCTGTACTGTTACAAGGTAATGCCTTTTGGGTTGAAAAACGCAGGAGCAACTTACCAAAGGTTGGTAATCAAGATGTTCAAACACCTGATTGGCCAAACAGTGGAGGTCTACATCGATGACATGGTCGTGAAGACCAAGGAACCTAAGGGTCATCTTGCCGACTTAAAAGAGGTCTTTGATATACTCAAAACATACTGGCTCCGACTCAACGCATCGAAGTGCGCGTTTGGAGTTGGATTAGGTAAGTTTTTGGGGTACCTAGTAACAAGAAAAGACATTGAGGCCAGCCCAGATCAAATCAAGGCCATCCTAGAACTAAAAAGCCCGACGTCGGCAAAACAGGTTCAGATGCTTATTGGAAGGGCCGCGGCCCTAAACAGGTTCATAAGCCGAAGCTCAGACAAATGTAAACCTTTCTTCAACCTGGTGAAGAAGGCCACGAACTTTCTATGGACTGAGGAATGTGAGGCCGCTTTGGCCAACCTAAAGAAATGTCTGACCACGGCTCCAGTCCTCTCAACTCCTGAACCTGGGGAAGAACTATTTTTGTATTTAGTAGTTTCAGAACACGCAATAAGTGCAGTGCTAATCCGAGAGGAAAAAAGGGAGCAAAAGGCTGTTTATTATGTAAGCAAAACCTTGGCTGATGCAGAAACAAGGTACCTACCACTAGAGAAATTAATGTTGGCCTTAGTAATGGCTTCAAAGAAGCTGAACCATTACTTTCAAGCGCACAAGATTATAGTGCTAACAGAGCACCCACTGAAGTCCTTGTTATAACAAGAAGACTTAATTGGAAGAATAGCAAGATGGACAATGGCTTTGGGCCAGTACGACCTGGAGTTCAGGTCGAGAACAGCAATTAAGGGCCAAGTTTTGGCCGACTTCGTGGCCGAATTCACGCCAGAATCCATCGAACATCGGGCTCCGTTGAGCCAAGATGAACAATGTCCAAGCAAACAAGGAGAAGCCCAGCCAAAGGTAAAAGAACAAAGAAAGAAAAACTCAGACCCTGCAGCATTTACATCGGCGACTCCTTTCGCCTGTTTGTTGATGGGAGCTCAAACCAGCAAGAAACGGGGGCAGAAGTAGTGTTAATATCTCCTGATGGGGAGATATTGGAACAGTCCATTCGATTAGGGTTCAAGGCCTCAAACAATGAGGTAGAATACGAAGCATTGATTGCAGGACTAAAGCTGGCAGTGGCAGCAGAAGCAGATGATGTAATAATTTTTTGTGATTCACAACTTATAGTGAATCAGACAACAGGAGGGTTTGCAACCCGAGATCAGAAAATGTCAACATACGCAAAGGAAGTCATCAGGCTGGCAGCCTTGTTTCGCAACTGCCGACTTCTTCAAGTTAGCCGATATGATAACAGTCACGCCGACGCATTGGCCAACTTGGCAAGTTCAATACAAACTGGAAAAACAAGGACAATAATGATTGACTATTTGTCAGGCCCGAGCATAGAACCACCGATCACAGAACAAGAAGCAATGTGTGTGGACTTGGGACCAAGCTGGATGGATGCAATTGTTGCATTTCTAGATGACCATAAGGAAGCACACAAGGTCAGATTGAAGTCGGCAAGATTCAATCTGACAGCGGACGGACATCTCTACAGAAGGTCCTTCACTGGACCCCTTTTAAGGTGCGTGCACCCTTTGCAGGTTGAAGATTTCCTATATGAAATTCATGAAGGGATTTGTGGAAGCCACGCTGGGGGCAGATCACTAGCTCACAGGGCCATTACTCAGGGGTATTGGTGGCCCTACATGCAAAAAGATGCAGAAGCCTACGTGAAGAAGTGTGAACAATGCCAGAGGTTCGCACCTTTGATACACCAGCCAGCTGCTAACCTGAACCCTGTGTCCAGTCCATGGCCATTTGCCCAATGGGGCATGGATCTCGTTGGGCAGTTGCCCCAAGCAACTGGGCAAAGGAAGTACTTGCTGGTAGCAACAGATTACTTCACGAAGTGGATAGAAGCAGAACCTCTTGCCAAAATCCGAGATATGGACATCAAGAACTTCACATGGAAAAACATCATCATCAGATTTGGCATTCCAAGAGCAATAGTTACCGACAACGGAACACAGTTTGACAGCAAACTCATCAAGAACTTCTGTGCGAAATTCAAGATAAAGAATTACTTTTCAACACCAAGTTTTCCCCAAAGCAATGGACAAGCAGAAGCATCCAACAAAGTAATTTTGGATGGGATAAAGAAAAGGCTGCAGGCAGCAAAAGGAAAGTGTGTAGACGAGTTGCCCAATGTACTCTGGGTATATCGGACT
This sequence comes from Camellia sinensis, assembly GCF_004153795.1. Lineage (NCBI taxonomy): Eukaryota > Viridiplantae > Streptophyta > Magnoliopsida > Ericales > Theaceae > Camellia > Camellia sinensis. The sequence continues at coordinate 107,815 of NW_021029642.1, read as the reverse complement.
ACGCTGAGAAGATCAACAGGGAAAACCCCATTTGCCATGGCTTACGGCACAGAAGTAGTCATCCCACTGGAGATTGGCATCCCAGGGATCAGAACCAGGGAGTAGAGAATGGGACTAATGATATACTTCTAGCCTGAGATCTGGATCTCTTAGAAGAAAGAAGGGAGAAAGCTGCAATTCAGCTCGCAGTATACCAGCAGTAGCTTGCTAGAGCTTACAATAAGAAGGTCAATCCAAGGGATTTTCAAGTCGGTGACTTAGTCCTAAGAAAAGTTGTTGGCAACAAAAAGGATCCCAGAGAGGGCAAGCTTGGCCCAAATTGGGAAGGACCCTACAGAATTACTTCGGTATTGGGCAATGGAGCATACCGGCTTGAAGATAATGAGGGCAAAGCATTGGCAAGACCCTGGAACACTTGTAATTTGAAATTTTTCTATCATTAGATGTTTCTTGTTATTTTTTGCCGACGTCATCAATAAAATCTTAGCAGAATTCTCCAAGACTTGTGAATTGATATAAGATGCATAATGTTGTTTCTGAATAATGAGAACCCAAGTGGAACTTAGGTTCACATTGGGGGCAGAGAGAAGACAAAAATGTTTAACACTTGTCGAAATTTGTTGCAATTTACAAGTTGAAGTTAAGTCGAGATTATTGTTTGTCTTCACTTATTGAAATTTGTAGCAATTTACGAGTTGAAGTTAAACCGAAGTAATGCTTAATGCTTGTTGAAATTTGTAGCAATTTACAAGTTAAAGTTAAGCCGAGATTATTGTTTATCTTCACTTGTTGAAATTTGTAGCAATTTACAAGTTGAAGTTAAACCGAAGTAATGCTTAACGCTTGTTGAAATTTGTAGCAATTTACAAGTTGAAGTTAAGCCGAGATTATTGTTTATCTTCACTTGTTAAAATTTGTAGCAATTTACAGGACAAGTACTTGCCGAGGTAAATCGTCAGGTGGCATAACTGAGGTGTGTCACCCCGAGAAGATTGCACAAAGAAGGAAGAGTACTTAAGACATGCAAAATATTCTAAGTATATAATCATGCAAGAGCAGTTAGAAGAAGACAAAGATACAAGCATTCAGAAAAAGAAAGTTGAGTTAGCATTCACAAAAAGACACATCGGCCATATGCAAAACTTACATTGTCTAAAGAAACAAAGAAGTACAAGAGTACAAAAGACGAGAAAAGAAAAGACATGACATCAAAACTAAGATTCCCCAACATCGGCAGTAGACTGGGTTTGGACGTCAGAGGACTGCTGAGAAGATACCTCGGCCGCCTTCTCCGCCGCGATCTCGGCATCAATTTGGGCAAGGGTCTCATCAATACTCTTATCAGCAAGAAGTGAATCCGATGATACCGTTGGAGGAATCACATCCTTGGGAACCTCCTCAACCTCCTCGTCTTGAGTTAAGTCTAGGACTTGCTCATTTTGAGAAGGGGACTTGGACGCAGTAGCCTCCTTTGCTTTTTTCACCAAGGCATCATCCTCTTCCTCATCTTCAGATTCTAAATCTTCATCGGACTGAGCTGGAGGAGGAGGTGGAGGGAATTGAAGAGGAATATCATCGGCATTCTTAAGAGGCGAATCGTCAGGGACATTGAGTTTTTTCAGAAGAGACATCCAACCAAGGGTGAAACCCTTGTTGCATGCCTGCTTCACTTGAAGTTCATAAGCCTCAGTAACATCGGCCATGCCTTGAGTGTACGCCTTTTCATCAGCTTCTTTGATTTCGGTGTCTTTGGTGGCCAGGGGCTCCTGAAGCTCCTTTTCGGCCTAGGCCATTTTCTCCTCAGCCTCTTTTCTCTGGGATTCAGCAACCTTCCTTATGGCCTCGGCAGAATCGGCCTTCTCTTCGGCCTCAGTCTGGGCTTTGATAGCAGCCTCAGCCTGATCCTCTAACTTCTTCATTTTTGATTGAAGGTTTTTATTGGTCTTTTGAAGGGCAGAAAACTCCCTCTTCATCTCGACAAGCCTCTCCCGGTTCTCAAAAGACTGCATTGAGAAAGAGTGGGTATGCTGGATGGCCTGAAAGAAAACAGAGGTATTAGAGAATATTCAAAGTACGAAATAAAGAGAAAGAAAGAAGAGAATTACCAAATAGAATACATCTACCTGAACGGAGTGCTGAAGCATTAGAGCGTAATTCTCATACTCACTGTACTGGGCGTTTTGCTCCAAATCACCTGGTAACAGCAGAGCAGTGCTGAGCGCAACGCCGACATTAATATCCTCAGCACTGTCACTTGCCATAACAGGCTTGTCTTCTAGAGTAATTGAGGGGGCCCAGGGGGCATCAGGTTTTTTTGATCCTGAGGTTGTTGCAGAAGAAGACCTCGGCTTTTTTGGTTTTTAGGATTCTGGTGGTTGAGACTCAGAGCGCCTCTTCCCAGCAGAAGGTTGAGATTTATCACTTTTAGCCAACTTTGAGATAGGCAAGGTGTTTTCAGATTTAACCTAAGCTATCTTAGCCTTTGGTTGAGCCTTTTTTATTCTTTTCGGCTTCGGTGGAGGTTGGGTTTGTGCTGGTTGATCGTCAACAGATAATGGAATGCTGGCTAAGAGATCTTTTGCAACTGGTTTTGGGCGGCCCATCTCGGCAGTAAGGACAAGTCGTCGCCGACGTTTTCGTTCGGATATTGGGACCAGGTATGGAGCTGAAGTTGATGGCTGATCAGCTGGATCGGATATTGATCCTTGATCTGTTCGTGATGTGGATGCAGTCAATGGAGTTGTAGCAGAGGGTGGAGAAAGGCTTTTCTTCTTCTTTTTGGGAACGTCGGGCAAAGTTGACTTATATGTTGGAATAAAATTAAGAAGCACAGGCGCTTTCCTTTTATGGACTGACAAATCCAGAAGTTTATTCAAATCCTTGCTGGGAACAAAGGATTGGCAAAAATTTTTCGATGGCTTACGAACAGCTGCAAGAAGAACAGACGTCAGAAATAGACAAAGTATTTAAGACTTTGAAAGAAAACAGACAAAGCTGAATACTGGGCTATTACTCTTGCCCTCTAAAATTGATCGATAAAGAGGGTAGAGATGGACGTCCTCGTCTGGAGCAAACTTCCAATTTCCCGAGGTAATGAAATAGTCATCTCCAGCCCCCTTGTAGGAGTCTGGGAGGTCGGCTACGATTTTGAATTCTGTAGACCTCGGCTTAAGGTAATAAATGTAGCCTTTTTCTTTCAAATTAAGGGCACACATGGTATAGCAGTACTGGATATCGGCTAGGGTGATCCTAGCATTTTCTTGTTTAGCTAAGGCAATGACACCATGGATCACTCGATAAGAGTTAATGGCCAGTTGCATGGGGTTCAACTTATAGTAGTGAAGAATCTCGCGAAAAAGGATGTTGAGTAGAAGCCGGAGTCCGCACTCAGTGAAAGCCACAATGGGAAAGGGCATTGAATCATCTGTGGGCATGATGTAGTCATCATCTCCAGCCAGCCTCAGATGGACATCGGAAGGAATGGAGAACTCTTGCCTAAAGTACTTAAGTTTAGTCGGGGTGTCTACCCTATGTCTCCACATACCCATGATACCAGCCTGAATTAGAAGGGTTGAAATTCAGAAAGAAGATGTTTTTTATTGATGGGATCTCGGCAAAAACCTAGGTAAAATACTAGTTCCAGTTTTTTCCTAAATTATGGGTTCTGCACAAACAAATCCCAAACCTAGATCTATGAAAGCAAGGGTTGAAGGCACGGATCTGGAAGACAGAAAGGCAAAGACGTGCTTTAGAATCAAGAACAGGGATGGGATGTCAAGAGCATAAAGAATACGAGAAATAAAGGGTCAAGAACAGTAACAAGAAAGCAACAAAGTGGTGAACAAAATGTATTCAAGATATGGTCAAGATCAAAACCATTTGAATAAATATGTTCAGATATGTGATTCGCAAGATTTGAAACAATAATGGTAACAACTAATGAAGAATATCAACAGAATTGAAAACGAAAGGAACAGTAGCTTACCAGAAGAAGTAAGGCCGGAATAAGGTTTGCCGAAGTCAGACGATGGTTACAGGAGTAACAGAGTAGCGAAAGCTTCACCAGAAAGACGAATGAAGACAATTGCAGAACTTGGGATTGAAACAATGGCGTATTCAAAAGCTAGAGAGAGAAAGAGCGAAGAGAAATCGAATGCAAAAGTGAAAAAATGAAGAAAGGGGGAAAGGTTTTGTCAAAAATTTGAAACGGCGGCAAAACGGAGCATTAAATACGCCTGGAACAACGCATACGTTAGACGGCGCCCACAGACGCAAGACGGATTGCAAGTACGTCATGGGCACGGTCCAATGAGGTGGAGACGCGTGAATGAAACGGTTGAGTAAATGATACGTGACAGCTTACACACGTGAAAGAGTTCACTGGAATTCTTGTTCTCTGAAGAAAACATGTCGGCCTGAAATGAATAATCTCGGCTGAGGAGTTCTTGAGTCGATGTACAGGAGGAAGTACTGATATAGGTTCCATCACCTCAAAATTTCGAAGTAATAGAACCTAGGGGGCAGTTGTGGGGATATATTTTCTGAGTACCAACACGTGGCAAGGTGACGCCGATGTGTCAGTCGAGGTGCCACGTGTCCTGGTCATTATGCCGAGGTTATCTCGGCATTGCTGAGGTTATCTCCGAAGATATCGGAATCCGAGATAAATGGATAAAGGACAAGAGTCCTAGAATGAAAAGGAGACTTAGTCAAGATGAGGATAAAGCTCTTAGGGAGTTTATCTTTATCTCTTGAGGAGTTCAAAGTAAGTACTGAATTAGAGTCCATAGAAGTCAGGCTTCTAGTGGGACTAGGATTGAGTTAACTATAAAAGAGAGGCACCCCCGTGGGTCTAAGGTACGCAATTTCATGCTTTGAACATTGAGTTTAGCATTTGATTTATCTTTGAGAGATATACTGACTTGATCGTCGGAGTGCCCCGGGTGGTCGAAACTACCGCCGGAATCTTCTCTTTCTGTTGTAGGTCAGTCATGTGCCATCTATTCTGCCGGTGCTAGGCCTAAGTTGGTGCCTAGCCGTTGGTTCAATTCATGTACGCCGTTGATTATTCTATAAGTGTTGGTGGACACTTGGGTTGGCGCTAGCTCGGTACGGCGTAAGAACTCGGTAATCAGTGGGTTGAGAGGGAAACGAAGGCCCCCTTCGACAATGGACAGCACGGTGAAGGGGCATTCCTCCCTACCCCAAGGCGTGGTCTCTTCTTCGGCCAGCTCGAGATGGACATCGGCCGGGACGCCGTAGTCCTCTCTGAAAGCGGCTAGCGCGGCCGGAGTATCCACAAGGAAGCGGAACTTCCCCATTTGTGGCCGACTTACTATAGCCCGGTTGATGGGTTGGGCACGGTGATAAATTGCTGCAGCTCGGTCCTGAGAGGTTCAGGAATGACAGGGGTCCCCTTGGACTCTGCAGGAAAAGGATGGCAAGTGTAAGTGTGTGGTTTCGTAAAGGGAGCTAGACTTCAGCTCGGTCGGTAAGGGGGCCAAACTACCTCGGTTGTCTGATTAAGGAGCTCGGTCGCCCAAGCAGACCTGATGTTAGCCCGGTTAAGCGACCAAGCCCTTTGGTTATCTCGGTTTTTGCCATGATTGGAACAAACACGTTGTTTGCCCGGTTTGGCTAACTTTTCGGATCAAAAGAAGGCCCAGAGCCCGGTTCACCCCAGTTCTTCGACGTTCTTCAGGAAGACGAAGAACACCAAGAACAGTGGGAGGTTTAGGACGTTTTCTATGGTCTAAGCCCTAAAAGCTACGTTTTTGGGTCCTAATGTGTGCAAAATAAGAGCAAATAGCAACATAAGAGAGATTGGACATCTTACCTGTGAAGGGCCGAAGGTGTTCCTCCCAAACACGAAGAATGGCAGGATGGCAGTCGAGCTTGGGCTTGAGAATCGACAGAGATGGAGGCAGCAGTAGGAAGAAACGGCTTGAGGAGGGTGTTGTATTTGTAAGGGTGAAAGGCCGCCCAAATTCAAATTCTGGCAAAAACGGCGGGTTGGCTGCCCGATGACCAATGGCAGACCGCCACGTGTCACCATTTATGGCTTTGGCAGGACTGAAGCGACGGGTTGAAAAGACGAAGAGCCAACCAAGCTACTTTCAACAAGAATAGGTCAGCCGAGGAATATAACCGGTCAAATCTGCGGACAATTGCGTCAACTAGCTCGGTCGAAGCTTGGCATCTTGACGACCAGATAAACGTTATCTCGGACGAGGTGAATAATCCCAGTCACGCTTCCGCGGACGGAATTAAGGGGCAATTGAGAGGGTGATTTATACTCCGGCGTTGGGCCGAGGTATAAACCGAACAGGTTGAGGGCCCAGCAGAGCACTGGGCCGAGATGATCGACTGTTCACCCGGAGATGGGCTACCAGAACTTGGGCCGGGCAGAGTTTAGACTATGTGCTGCCCCGAACCGTGCAGAAGGTCCTCTGCCTTGATCGATGCAGTCGCCGGGATGTCCTGTCCCCGGTGCTTCAGCTGAGGACGCCAAGCGGGCACGGGAGCAGGAGTTTCAGCTGGATGTTCGGTTGTCAGCTCGGCGACGAGCTCGGCGGAGGGATCTGCCCTTGGTCTTTTTCCAGCCCGGCGCGCTTCTCTGGCAGATTGCCCGGCAGCTGGAACTGG
>NW_021029642.1:70578-94822 GCF_004153795.1 Camellia sinensis | reverse complement strand
TCTCATTCATATACAGTTCGGCAAGTCGGTCGGCATTGAACGTAGTTTTAACTGGCAAGAAGTGTGCTGACTTAGTTAACCTGTCAACAATAACCCAAATTGAATCCATACCTCTTTGCGTCCTCGGCAAACCCACCACAAAATCCATGGAGATGTGTTCCCATTTCCACTCAGGAATTGACAAGGTGAGGAAGATGAATGCAAGATCATAACTTGTTACAAAAATCTGAGATTTCATGCCATGAGTTCAAAACGTGGACCTGGGTACCCATACAAAAGTCATGCAAAAACAAACACAAAAACATGGTTTTTGCACCAAACTTTCGGATCAAAACGAGACTTTTCTTCAAGAACACATGAATACTATTTTTCTCTTCCGAAACCAACTTCAAATCGATGCATGACATGCAAAACAAATTCGATCATGCAATGCAGCTAGATGATTAATAACAACAACCAGAGTAGATTAAGATTCTTACCCCAAAGCTCGAATCTAACGGCTCAAACTCCAAAGGTCAGCTCAGAAACCTACTCTCTCACCCTAAAACTCCTTCTCCCTCTTCTAGAGCTCCTCTCTCTTCAAGAACAAACTTGCAACAAAATGATGCAAAAGAATGATATGTTCACAGGCCTGCCGGCTGACTTGACCTTCAGCTCGGACACGTGGCGCTTTCGGGTTGGTTCGACTCAAAAGGTGACTGATTGATAAGACAAGTCTATGACAAAGCGTATGCAGCAAGCTAAGGCAAGACACATCGGCAAGTAATGATGTCGGCTAAGATCAAAGCTTCGGCAACAGGGTAACAAAGACATCGGCTAGGGAGGACGACACTTGACTAAGCCGTGCCACACCTTGGCCTGGGTGTGCCACACCTCAGTCTAGGCCATACCTGCCCGAAGACAAGGATCTCTAAGTGCAAAACATCTCGGCAAACATGCCCGAGGTGAAGATAGGGGTCGACCAAGTGGTTCCAAAGCAGTTCTAAGTACAAAGGTTCAGAGGTGAACTAAGCTCAAGATGACCTCGGCTACACACCAAGCAAGGAACCAAAATCATGCAAGCAACACTTCAAACAAAGCAAGACAAAACAAGATAAACAAGATTTGAAATATCACGAGATAAGATCTTACAGGAATGTATGCAAGCATGGCTAAGTCAAAATTAAGGTTTTTACATAGGTAGTCCCTCATTTGGTTTTTTCACTCCAATTTTCGTCCCAAATTCTGTCTTCTCTCTCTACATTTTGCTGCATCATTTTCCTTGTGAGAAAGAGTGAAACACATAGTGTGTTCGTTGTGTGAATAGTGTATAGTGCTGTTGCAATTCACTATTGATAATTTTATCTTGGAAGATAGACATCCACAATCTGAAAGCACCATGGAGAAAACGAATCTGTCTTAAGGACACAGTGTTAAACACTGGACTTGATCAAAACTTTATTCAAGAAATTAATAAAGTAATTTGTTAATTTATTTTTCTGTTTTATTATTTATTTATATCAGATTTTGATTTTGTTTTTGTAACAAAATAAAAAAAAATTAATTAATTTATTTTTATTTACTGGTTTGATTTTTGTAATCAAACAATCTCTCTCATTTCTTTTATTTCTTCTGTATTTCGTTTGTTGTTAAGTATACAAACAGAATTTATTTTTTAAATACAGTGAAGATTGTCCAACAAAATTAACATCTACACTAGGAGTGGACTGTTTTGAAGCACTTGTTGTGTTGCACTCGATCCAGTTAGCATGCCATTTGGGTCTGCATTAAGTCATTGTTGAAAGTGATTCTATATCGTGGTTCAAGGTTTACAGTCTCCAATAGAGCAGCTTTCTTCCTTCAACCACTTGGTGGCATCTACTCAGTTAGGGGTGCAGAGGTTTTGATCATGGGAAGTGATATGTGTTAAAAGGGAGGTAATTCAATTGCGCATTGTCTCGCTTTGATGGTATTTGAGTTGAGTAGTTTGTACTGTTTGGATGGAGGAGGTTCCTTCATCGCTATAGTCTTGATTTGGTTGATCATGAAGCTTGTTGGTTTAATTTGTTTTGGATGGGTGGATTTTGTCAAAGCCCCTCCTAATAAAATTTTAATATATTAAGAATAAACATAAACAGAAATTATTAAAAAATTTAGTATATACCACTATTATCAAAATATTAAACTTTAAAACAATATAAGTTTTGAGCTAAATATTGATTTTTAATAAAATTCGTATTTTTAGAATTCTCTAATCAAGATCTATCAAACATGATCTATATAGACTATGAAATTCTTTTAAGAAAAAAATTTATTACAGTTGCAATTGATGTAAACAGTAACATATTACTCTGGTAATATTGTCTAAAAAAATATATATTTTTTATTTTGCCTAACTCAATTATGCTCCTCCTCCTTAGAGGGTTTATGAAGCCAAATAAATAGGGCCGTCATTTTCACCAAATAAGGGTTCAATGGAGGGGTGTTGGCTAAATTTTTCTTTTTGAATTCTATGTCTTACTATGTCACGCCCCACTTTTTATTACTCGAAGTCATTACTAAATTTATTATCCTGATTCAATTTTTTTAGGATAACATGCGGAAATAAACTCATACATTCAATCCATAGAAGTGATTAACAATACTCTCATTCGTATGCAGTAAACATTACATGAACATACTTAATAAATTGCCCTTGGGCTTACAACACTGAAGACAATGTTAATGTTATATGTATTTATTAAATTTATTTTTAATTTCTTCATATTTTGCTTAATGTTTAAGTATAAGTAGCTAATATATATATATCTAAACATAAGAAGAGCGGAAAGAGAGCTGGTAGGACTATTCAAGAAAACCTTTGATAGCGTTTGGTAGAACTTTTTAAATATGATTTGAGAATAAGAGTTGTGCTTGAAGGCCCCGTGGCCAACTGATAAGTAGAACTAACTCTTGCAGCTCAACCTGCTTAATACCTGAAAAAGATTCAACAACGTGGGATGAACATATAGTCCAGTAGGGAACTCAACATGATCCTCAACAATAACAACTTACAGATAGCTATGATCATAAACACTCATTCTCGTACTAGAATAGTAATATGACAGTTTATACAAAATATATATATATAAACTTTCCTTGAAAACAACCGTTTCATTCAACGCTATAAGCGATTCATCTTTCTTTATTCCTTTCATTAATCCCCATTCCCATTCTTTTATAACATTAACAATACCTTAGGAATTAAATTCACTAAAAATTTTTGATGTGACATATGATATTTGATACAAAAACTTACAACTCATAACCAAACACACAACTCAAAATTCTATTAAAGCTATAAAAAATATAAAAAAATTCGAAAAATATTTTTTGGTGAATATATAAAAATTAACACGTGTCAATTGCAAAATAAAAAATAAAAAAAATTGCACTGTTCTGGTCAACTGACTGGACGATTGGTGGGACGTCCAGTGGGACGAATAGTTAGCCCAAATTTTCCCGCCTTCGACCGAGTTTTCAAAAGTGAGCTTGGAATTAATTTTTGAAAGCTGCAAATAAACACCACGTGAGAACCAATGATTGGAACTAAAGTTTCAAAGCTCTACCAAACAAAGCCTTTGGTTTGAGTTTTTGAAATTACTTTTTAGAAAATTAAAATTTTTTGTTTTTTATTTATTTTTTGTTTTCAATGATTTTTTTTTTATAATTTAAGTATTTTTTAAAATTTTTAGATATACTTAACATAAATACACTTAAAAAGTATAATATTTGTGAAAAAAATATTTTAAGAAGTCACTAAATACTAAAAATATAAATAAAAAAACAAAAAACAAAAATTTAGGCATCATATGACATGCGAGTGTTTTAGTTTAAAAGTCAAAAGTTACTAAAAAAATCAAAAAGCTTATAACCTATACCAAAGAGTCATCTGTTTGTAAAAAATCAAAAAGTCATTATAAATATACTAGTTTTTTTTATCTCATATTTTAGTCAAAAAGTCAAAAAATTACTAAAATAGCATGTTCTCAAACAAGGCCTTAGTATATTTTTGTATTCTTGTATATTTATGAATTTTTTAAAATATTTTTACTTTTTAGATATATGTAAGTAAGATGAATATAAAAAAGTAAAAAAATTACTTAAAATTTTAAAAATATTAACTAAAAAAAAACACACAAAAAAAAAAAAAAAAAAACTCAATTTCTTGAAAATTGAATTCAAAAAATTGAAATCAAATACAGTAAATAGGTTTTCGGATTTTAAGTTTTAGGTTCAAATGGATTTTGAAATGTATTTTTGAAAACTCAAAGGCTTCGTTTGGGAAGCCAAGTTTGAGGCTTTTTCTAGCTATTTTTACCACAAAAAACAAAATAAGTTTTTTAGTCCGATAAGACAAAACATCACATCAAATCCATAATCATTATATTATTCCTCTCACAAAAAAAAAAAGTCAAAAAAGTCAAAAGTTCTTCTTAAACGAAATTTTTTAACTCCAGACTAAAATAATTAAAAAAATCAAAAAGCTTCCCAATCGAATCCAAAACCAAATGGAAAATTGAATTCAAAAAGTAAAACAAACGAAGTACTAGCCTCACATTTATTTCAAAGTAGGCGCCAAAACATAATTCCCATTAACTTTAGGAAATGGAGAGAATTAAGGGGCGGAAGAGGAACTCCGAATCCATCTCTAGCAAATTACTTCGCGCCTTTCTCACGATCTCCTCCATGTGTGCATGTCTCTCTCTCTAATAAATAAATTCACGATCTCCTCTATGTGTGCATGTCTCTCTCTCTAATAAATAAATAAATAAAATAGTCTTGTAGATTCATCGTCGTACCACCACCAAACATAGAAAATGTTTGGGTAAATTACATCGATGCTTTTTGAGGATTATGTTTATTACAGTTCCTCTCTCACCTTTTAGAAATTATATCTCTCCCTGAAGTTTAAAGTTTCATTACAAATTGTTCCCTTAGTTAGTTGATTGCTAAGTCCAACTAACAGATTTTGCTGATATCAGCAATTTAATTTTTTTAAATACCAATTTTGCCCTCACTAGGTAAATTACATTGACACCCTTCACATTTTAAAAATTACAATCCCCTCTCAAGGTTTAAAGTAGCATTATCAATTGCCTCCTCGGTTAGTATTAGTTGAAAAAAAAATTCATTGAAAAAAAATAATTAATTCAAAAAAAATAATTAATTGAAATTTTTTTTTGTTAGTCAAATTTTTAAATTTCTGTTTGAAAACCAACGTAAACTCATTTTTTGAATTTACGTTTTTTCCTCAAATTTACAAACTGAGACAACTAATTATAAACTAAAAAAATTATCAAGTTTTTATGACAGCTTTTTAAATTTTTGTAAATATAAATTGAAAATTGAAAACGAAATGGTTACCAAACAGGTCTCGGATGGTAAAAATGTTATAAAATTAACAAATAATTAAATAAGTTACCAGCGTAAGAAATGACTTATCAAAAGATTCTTAGGCTATGTATGGTTTGATTTTTGGAATTTTTTTAAAAAAAATTAAAAATTAATTTGGTTAAGAAATAAAAAATAAAAAATAATTATAATTTTTATCTTTCGAATGGCTAGAAATAATTTTTTACAAATTAATTATATTTCTTCATATTTATTTTTATTAAATTAGGTTTTTTTTTTCTTAAATGTGAGGGGGGGATCCATATTAAATTGAAACCTGAGGGGGTATCAATGTAATTTACCCTTTAAAGTATGTAAAGGTTAAGGGTAAATATGTCATTCTAGCTTAAAAGTTAATACCGTCAAATAATTACATTGACAAGGGGGTCAGTGTAATTTCCCAAATGTGAGGAGGGAACTGTAATAAGCATAAACTTCAGGGGGTGTCAATATAATTTACCCAAAATGTTTTTCAAACATTTTATGGAAAGAGTTTTTTTGTAGAAAATGTTTTCCGTTAGAAAAAGTTTTATGCCCAAACAAACAAAGCATAAATAAGTTGTCTATTACTAGAAGAAAGGTAGGTGCTAAGAAGCATGGACACGGACATGCGACACGACACGAATACGACATGGATATATCGACACGTTAATTTAAAAAAAAATATAAGACATGACACGTGGGGGACACGTATGAAATATATAATTTTATGTATTTATTCTATGTTATATATATGAATATATTATTCAAATATAATAAAAAAATGCAATATGACACTAATTCTTATAAATTTATATAGTTTTTGTTTTATTATTGTATTCTAAGTTGTTTTGTTCAAACTTATAATTGGTTTCACATATGTTTAATCGATAGATACGTGTGTTTAAGCGATAGACACACGTGTCCTCCAAGTGTCCGGGTCTTTAAAAAAATTTTAAAAATAGGACACGTTTTGAAGAGTGTTGGATACGTGTCGGGGAAGTGTTCAAAGAGTGTTGGTGTTCGACACGGACACGACACGGATATGTCACCTTCTTAGGGTAGATGTAGGGCACAATTTAGACGTGCATAACTCTTTTCCACATTCGTCTCTTGCCTTGTCACTCTTGCCTTCTTTCTCTCTCTCTATGTTTTCTCTCTTTTATGGCATTAAAGTTTGGTTTGGTTTGGTTTGGTTTCAACTTAAACCCTATTAAGGTGAGGGTGCTCTCACGGTTATATACTTAATATTATATTAGTACTCAAGCGATGTGGGACTTCACTTTCACACCCTCCCTCATGCCCAGCTTGCTCACTTAGCAGCATTTGCGGCGTGCAGGCTAGGGACACATACCCTACCCATCCTTGAGTACTCTGGCTCTGATACCAAGTTGCACGGTCTTGGGTAGAACTCACCCCAAAAGCTATCTATTAAGGTGAGGGTGCTCTCACGCTTATATGCTTAATATTACTTTAGTACTCAGGCAATGTGAGACTTCGCTTCATACACCTACCCTAGTGCATATGTTCTTTGTGTGTCTTTTTTTTTTTTTTTGTATTTATTTATTTATTTATTAATTTGTGAGTTTCATGAAAATTAATACTACACCATCTTGTTACATTTATTAAAAGTCGTTATTATATTAGATTATATTTCATTGAGCCTCATGAGATATCTTAAATATGAAATGAATCACCAAGGACATTATTAGAATTGTGCACAGATGTCAACTCGTGCTTGGATTAAATGATATGTTAGCATGCAAAACTTGCATTGTTATGAGCATTAGTGAGGCCTCATGCAACCACAATCATTTTCTTTTGATCAATGGTTATGAGTTACATAGTGAATGGTAGCCCCACATAAATCCACCCAACACGAATGTAGGCAAGACTTGTTACCACCACTGAGAGACCCTCCTTTATGGTCTTTGTTGGTATTATTATCTTTTGTATTGCCTTATTCACATAAAATTTGAATTGTGAATGGCATGCTTTATAAAATTTGAAGACATGTATCAGATGTGACGCTTTATGGTTTAAAATTTTGAAATCACTACAGGAAGAACTAATTGTTCATGGAAGGATGGAATACGAAAAGGGAAATTTGGAAGGTGCTCTTTCTGCATTTGATGGAATTGATCTCCAAGTGGCTGTACAGGAACTGCAACCTCTTGCTGAAAAACTGCCCTCGAAGAAGGGTCGTCCAAGCAATGAATCCGTCCACTCATCATCACAGCAAGCTGCTAGCCTGGTGCTTGAGGCTTTATATTTAAAAGCCAAGTCTCTTCAAAAGCTTGGGAGGGTAACTGGTATGGAACTTTTCCACTATCTTATTATATGCTTCCTTGGAGATTTACTTTCCTTTTGGTTCTTCTCTCCTGCTCCCCCTTTTTTCTTTTTTCTTTTATTTTGTGTATGTTTATCTACAAAACATTCTTTTGATGTGGTTTTTATAGAGGCTGCTAATGAGTGTAAAAGTGTGCTTGATGCGGTGGAGAAGATATTTTATCATGGCATTGCTGATGTGTTAGTGGACAATAAGTTGCAAGAGATAGTTAGCGGTGCTGTAGAGCTCCTTCCAGAGCTTTGGAAGCTGGATGGCAGCAATCATGAAGCAATGTCTGCTTATCGGCGAGGCCTCCTTAGTCAATGGAATCTTGACAATGACTGCTGTGCAAGGATCCAGAAGGGATTTGCTATCTTTTTGCTATACAGTGGAGTGGAGGTTGGCCCACCTAGTTTAGCTGTTCAAATTGACGGATCATATGTACTTAGAAACAATCTGGAAGAGGCAATTTTACTTCTGATGATTCTTATGAGAAAGTTTTACCTAGGTAAGACTAAATGGGATCCGTCAGTGATGGAGCACCTTGCTTTTGCTCTATCTCTGTGCAGCCTGTCTTATCTGATGGGTTTAATGTTATTATTTTGAGGGCGTTACAATTTTATGCAGTTTCCATTTCTATTTTTATTCAATTTCCATCTCCATTCAATTTCCATTTTTATTTAATTTCCAAATAGAATGTTAAGGTACAGTGGTTTCTTGAATGAACTTCCATGTTTAATTTGATGTTGTTACCATATCTATTTTTATTCAGCTTCTATTTTTATTCAATTTCCATCTCCACTCAGTTTCCTTTTTTATTTAATTTCCAAATAGATCGTTAAGGTGTAGTGGTTTCTTGAAGGAACTTCCATTCTTAATTTTATACAACTTCCATTTTTAGTTTTATTGTACTTCTATTTTTATTCAATTTTCTTTTCAATTCAATTTCCATTTTTATTTAATTTCCCAATAGATGGTTAAGGTATAGTGGTTTTTTGAATGAACTTCCATTTTTAATTTTATGCAACTTCCATTTTTATTTTTATTCTACTTCCATTTTTATTCAATTTTCATTTTTATTTAATTTCCAAATAGATCGTTTAGGTATAGTGGTTTCTTGAATGAACTTCCATGTTTAATTTTATGCTGTTACCATTTCTATTTTTATTTAGCTTCTATTTCTATTCAATTTCCATCTCCATTCAGTTTCTTTTTTTAGTTAATTTCCAAATTGATCATTAAGGTGTAGTGGTATTTTAAATGAACTTCCATTCTTAATTTTATGCAACTTCCGTTTTTGTTTTTATTCTACTTCCATTTTTATTGAATTTCCTTTTCTCTTCAATTACCATTTTTATTTAATTTCCCAATAGATCGTTAAGGTATAGTGGTTTCTTGAATGAACTTCCATTTTTAATTTTATGCAACTTCCATTTGTATTTTTATTCCACTTCCATTTTTATTCAATTTCTTTTTCTATTCAATTTCATTTTTTATATAATTTCCAAATAGATCGTTAAGGTATAGTGGTTTCTTGAACGAACTTTCAATTTTAAATTTATGCAACTTCCATTTTTATTTTTATTCAACATCGATCTTTATTCAATTTTCTTTTCTATTCAATTTTCTTTTTTTATTTAATTTCCAAATAGATCATTAAGGTATAGTGGTTTATTGAATAGACTTCCATTTTTAATTTTATGCAACTTGTATTTTTGTTTTTATTCAACTTCCATTTTTATTCAATTTCCTTTTTTATTTAATTTCCAAATAGATCGTTATGGTATAGTGGTATCTTGAATGAACTTCCATTTTTAATTTTTTGCAACTTTCATTTTTATTTCTATTCCACTTCCATTTTTATTCAATTTCCTTTTTTATTTAATTTCCAAATAAATCGTTATGGTATAGTGGTTTCTTGAATGAACTTCCGTATTTAATTTTATGCAGTTTTCATTTCAATTTTTATTCAACTTCTATTTTTATTCAATTTCCATCCCCATTCAATTTCCTTTTTTATTTAATTTCCAAAGAGATCGTTAAGGTGTAGTGGTTTCCTGAATGAACTTCAACGTTTAATTTTATGCAGTTTCCATATCTATTTTTATTCAACTTCTGTTTTTTTTCAATTTCCACCTCCATTCAATTTCCTTTTTTTTATTTCATTTCCAAATAGATCGTTAAGGTATAGTGGTTTCTTGAATGAACTTCCGTGTTTAATTTTTTGCAGTTTCCATTTCTATTTTAATTGCACTTCTATTTTTATTCAATTTCCATCCCCATTCAATTTTCTTTTTTATTGAATATGCAAATAGATCGTTAAGGTTTTCCAAATAGATCGTTAAGGTATAGTGGTTTCTTGAATGAAATTTCATTTTTAATTTTATGCAACGTCCATTTTTATTTTTATTCAACTTCGATTTTTAGTCAATTTCCTTTTCTATTCAATTTCCTTTTTTTTATTTAATTTCCAAATAGATCGTTAATGTATACTGGTTTCTTGAATAAACTTCTATTTTTAATTTTATGCAACTTGCACTTTTCTTTTTATTAAACTTTCATTTTTATTCAATTTCCTTTTCTATTGATTTTCTTTTTCTATTTCATTGCCGAATAAATCGTTATGGCATAGTGGTTTTTTCAATGAACTTCCATTTTTAATTTTATTCCACTTCCATTTTTATTTTTATTCCACTTCTATTTTTATTCAATTTCATTTTTTATTCAATTTCATTTTTTATTTAATTTCCAAATAGATCGTTAAGGTATAGTGGTTTCTTGAATGAACTTCTATGTTTAATTTTATGCTGTTTCCATTTCTATTCTTGTTCAACTTCTAATTTTATTCAATTTCCTTTTTTATTTAATTCCCAAATAGATCGTTAAGGTGTAGTAGTTTCTTGAATGAACTTCCATGTTTAATTTTATGCAGTTTCCATTTCTATTTTTATTCAACTTCTATTTTTATTCAATTTCCGTCTCCGTTCAATTTCCTTCTTTATTTAATTACCAAACAGGTCGTTAAGGTGTAGTGTTTTCTTCAATGAACTTCCATTCTTAATTTTATGCAACTTCCATTTTTATTTTTATTCCACTTCCATTTTTATTCAATTTCCTTTTCTATTCAATTTCCATTTTTATTTAATTTCCAAATTGGTCGTTAAGGTATATTTGTTTCTTGAATGAACTTTCATTTTTAATTTTATGCAACTTCCATTTTTATTTTTATTCAACTTCGATTTTTATTCAATTTTCTTTTCTATCCAATTTCCTTTTTTTATTTAATTTCCAAATAGATCGTTAAGGTATAGTGGTTTCTTGAATAGACTTCCATTTTTTATTTGATGCAACTTCTATTTTTATTCAATTTCATTTTCTATTCTTTTTCCTTTTTTATTTAATTTTCGAATAGATCGTTATGGTATAGTGGTATCTTGAACGAACTTCCATTTTTAATTTATGCAATTTCCATTTTTATTTTTATTCCACTTCCACTCTTATTCAATTTCCTTTTCTATTCAATTTCCATTTTTATTTTCTTTCCACATAAATCGTTACGGTATAGTGGTTTCTTGAATGAATTTCCATGTTTACTTTTTTGCAGTTTCCATTTCTATTTTTATTCAACTTCTATTTTTATTCAATTTCCTGGTTTCTTGAATGAACTTCCTTCTTTAATTTTATGAAGTTTCCATTTCTATTTTTAATCAACTTCTATTTTTATTCAATTTCCATCTCCATTCAGTTTCCTTTTTTGTTTAATTTCCAAATAAATCGTTAAGGTATACTGGTTCCTTGAATGAACTTCCATTTTTAATTTTATGCAATTTCCATTTTTATTTTTATTCCACTTCCATTTTTGTTCAATTTCCTTTTCTATTCAATTTCCTTTTTTATTTAATTTCCAAATAGATCGTTAAGGTGTTGTGGTTTCTTGACTGAACTTTCATTTTTAATATTATGCAACTTCTATTTTTATTTTTATTCAACTTCCATTTTTGTTCAATTTCCTTTTCTATTTTATTTCTTTTTTTTTATTTCATTTTCAAATAGACCGTTAAGGTATAGTGGTTTCTTGAATGAACTTCCAAGTTTGATTTTATGCGACTTCCATTTTTATTCAATTTCATTTTCTATTCAATTTCCTTTTTTTATTTACTATCCAAATAGATCGTTAATGTATAGTGGTTTCTTGAATAAACTTTCATTTCTAATTTTATGCAACTTCCATTTTTATTTTTATTCAACTTTCCTTTTTATTGGATTTCTTTTTCAATTGAATTTACTTTTTTATTTAATTTCCAAATAGATCGTTAAGGTATAGTGGTTTCTTGAATGAACTTCCACTTTAATTTTATGTAACTTTCATTTTTATTTTTATTCCACTTCCATTTTTATTCAATTTCCTTCTCCGTTCAACTTCCATTTTTATTTTTATTCCACTTCCATTTTTATTCAATTTTCTTTTCTATTCAATTTCCTTTTTTATTTAATTTCCAAATAGATCGTTAAGCTGTAGTCGTTTCTTGAATGAACTTCAATTTTTAATTTTATGCAACTTCCATTTTTATTCAATTTCCTTTTCTATTCATTTTCCTTTGCAAAACATTTTTATTTTTATTCAACTTCCATTTTTATTCAATTTTCTTTTAAATTCAATTTCCTTTTTTTATTTAATTTCTAAATAGATCCTTAAGGTATAATGGTTTCTTGAATGAACTTCCTTTTTTAATTTTATGCAACTTGCATTTTTATTTTTATTAAACTTCCATTTTTATTCAATTTCTTTTTCTATTGAATTTCCTTTTTTATTTAATTTCCGAATAGATCGTTATGGTTTAGTGGTTTCTTGAATGAACTTTCATTTTTAATTTTATGCAACTACTATTTTTATTTTTATTCAACTTCCATTTTTATTCAATTTCCTTTTCTATTTTATTTCTTTTTTTTATTTCATTTCCAAATACACCGTTAAGGTATAGTGGTTTCTTGAATAAACTTCCAAGTTTGATTTTATGCAACTTCCATTTTTATTCAATTTCCTTTTCTATTCAATTTGCTTTTTTTTATTTACTATCCAAATAGATTGTTAAGGTGTAGTGGTTTCTTGAATAAACTTCAATTTTTAATATTATGCAACTCGAATAGATCGTTATGGTTTAGTGGTTAGTTGAATGAACTTTCATTTTTAATTTTATGAACTTGCATTTTTATTTTTATTCAACTTTCATTTTTATTCATTTTCTTTTTTTAATTGAATTTCCTTTTTTATTTAATTTCCGAATAGATCGTTATGGTTTAGTGGTTAGTTGAATGAACTTTCATTTTTAATTTTATGAACTTGCATTTTTATTTTTATTCAACTTTCATTTTTATTCATTTTCTTTTTTTAATTGAATTTCCTTTTTTATTTAATTTCCGAATATATCGTTATGGTATAGTGGTTTCTTGAATGAACTTCTATTTTTAATTTTATGCAACTTTCATTTTAATTTTTATTCCAGTTCAATTTTTATTCAATTTCCTTTTCTACTCAATTTCCTTTTATATTTAATTTCCAAATAGATCGTTAAGGTATAGTGGTTTCTGGAATGAACTTTCATTTTAAAATTTGTGCAATTTCCACTTTTATTTTTATTCAACTTCCAGTTTTATTCAATTTCTTTTTCTATTGAATTTCCTTTTTTATTTAATTTCAAATCGATCGTTAAGGTGTAGTGGTTTCTTGAATGAACTTCCATTTTTCTTTTATGCAACTTCCATTTTTATTTTTATGCACCTTCCATTTTTATTCAATTTCTTTTTCAATTGAATTTCCTTTTTTATTTAATTTCCTAATACATCGTTAAGGTACAGTGGTTTCTTGAATGAACTTCCATTTTTAATTTTATGCAACTTCTATTTTTATTTTTATTCAACTTCCATTTTTATTCACTTTCCCTTTCCATTCATTTTCCTTTTTTATTTAATTTCCAAACAGGTCGTTAAGGTTTAGTGGTTAGTTGAATGAAATTTTATTTTTAATTAAATAGATCCTTAAGTTGTAGTGGTTTCTTGAATGAACTTCCATATTTATTTTTCTTCAATTTCCTATTTTTTTTTTAATTTTCAAATAGATCGTTAAGGTATAGTGGTTTCTTGAATGAACTTCAATTTTTAATTTTTTTCAACTTCCATTTTTATTCCTATTCGACTTTCATTTTTATTCATTTTCCTTTTTTAATTCAATTTCCATTTTTATTTAATTTACCAATAGATCGTTAAGGTATAGTACTTTCCCTAATGAACTTCCATTGTTAATTTTATGAAACTTCTATTTTTATTTAATTTCATTTTTATTCAACTTTCTTTTCCATTTAATTTCCAAATAGATCGTTAAGTTGTAGTGTTTTTTTGAATGAACTTCCATTTTTATTTTTATTCAATTTTCTTTTCTATTCAATTTCCTTTTTCATTTAATTTCTAAATAGAACGTTAAGGTATAGCGGTTTCTTGAATGAACTTTCATTTTTAATTTTAGGCAACTTCCGTTTTTATTTTTATTCAACTTCTATTTTTATTCATTTTCCTTTTTTAATTTAATTTCCTTTTTTATTTAAATTCCAAATAGATCGTTAAGGTATAGTTGTTTCTCTAATGAACTTCCATTATTAATTTTATGCAACTTCCATTTTTATTTTTATGCAACATCCATTTTTATTCAATTTCATTTTCATTCAACTTCCATTTTTATTTAATTTCCAAATAGATTGTTAAGTAGTACTGTTTTCTTTAATGAACTTCCATTTTTATTTTTATTCAATTTTCTTTTCCATTCAATTTCCTTTTTAATTTAATTTTCAAATAGATCGTTAAGGTATAGTGGTTTCTTGAATGAACTTTCATTTTTAATTTTATGAACTTGCATTTTTATTTTTATTCAACTTTCATTTTTATTCATTTTCTTTTTTTAATTGAATTTCCTTTTTTATTTAATTTCCAACTAGGTCGTTAAGGTATAGTAGTTTCTCTAATAAACTTCCATTATTAATTTTATGTAACTTCCATTTTTATTTTTATGCAACATCCATTTTTATTCAATTTCATTTTCATTCAACTTCCTTTTTTACTTAATTTCCAAATAGATCGTTATGTTGTAGTGTTTTCTTGAATGAACTTCCATTTTTATTTTTATTCAATTCCTTTTCTATTTAATTTCCTTTTTTATTTAATTTCCAAATAGATCGTTAAGGTATAGTAGTTTCTCTAATGAACTTCCATTGTTAATTTTATGCAACTTCCATTTTCAATTTTATTCAACTTCCATTTTTATTCAATTTCATTTTTATTGAACTTCCTTTTTTATTTAATTTCCAAATAGATCCTTAAGTTGTAGTGGTTTCTTTAATGCACTTCCATTTTTATTTTTCTTCAATTTCATTTTCTATTCAATTTCTATTTTTTTTAATTTTCAAATAGATCGTTCAGGTATAGGGGTTTCTTGAATGAACTTCAATTTTTAATTTTATGCAACTTCAATTTTTATTCTTATTCGACTTCCATTTTTATTCATTTTCCTTTTTTAATTCAATTTCCATTTTTATTCCATTTCCAAATAAATCGTTAAGGTAAAGTTGTTTCTCTAATGAACTTCCATTATTAATTTTATGCAACTTCCATTTTTATTTTTATGCAACATTCATTTTTATTCAATTTCATTTTCATTCAACTTCCTTTTTTATTTAATTTCCAAATAGATCGTTAAGTTGCACTGTATTCTTTAATGAACTTCCATTTTTATTTTTGTTGAATTTTTTTTTTCCATTCTATTTCCTTTTTTATTTAATTTCCAAATAGATCGTTAAGGTATAGTGGTTTCTGGCTAAACATAACTTAGGCAAGCACATAACACTTTAGACGAATCACAAAGGTATCAAATCAAGGCATGGATCTCGCTCACTTAGGTAGGACAAGTCACGAACACACACATGCAAGCTTAACAAACCATAATCATACAAATGCTCATGAACATGATTAAGATGAAAAATGTGGGTTCTTACAAGTTTCTCTAATGAACATCCATTATTAATTTTATGCAACTTCTATTTTTATTTTTATGCAACATTCATTTTTATTCAATTTCATTTTCATTCAACTTCCTTTTTTATTTAATTTCCAAATAGATCGTTAAGTTGTAATGTTTTCTTGAATGAACTTCCATTTTTATTTTTTATTCAATTCCTTTTCTATTCAATTTCCTTTTTTATTTAATTTCCAAATAGATTGTTAAAGTATAGTGGTTTCTTGAATGAACTTCCATTTTTAATTTTATGCAGCTTCCATTTTTATTTTTATTTAACTTCCATTTTTATATTTTTATTCAATTACCTTTTCCATTCAATTTCTTTTTTTATTTAATTTCCAAAGTGATCGTTAAGGTATAGTGGTTTCTTGAATGAACTTCAATTTTTAATTTTATGCAACTTCTATTTTTATTCATTTTCCTTTTTTAATTCAATTTCCTTTTTTACTTAATTTCCAAATAGATCGTTAAGTTGAAGTGTTTTCCTGAATGAACTTCCATTTTTATTTTTATTCAATTTCCTTTTCTATTCCATTTCCTTTTTTATTTAATTTCCAAAGAAATCGTTAACGTATAGTGGTTTCTTGAATGAACTTCCATTTTTAATTTTATGCAATTTCCATATTTATTTTTATTCAACTTCCATTTTTATTCATTTTCCTTTTTTAATTAAATTTCCTTTTTGGTTTAATTTCCAAATAG
Source organism: Camellia sinensis (assembly GCF_004153795.1). NCBI lineage: Eukaryota > Viridiplantae > Streptophyta > Magnoliopsida > Ericales > Theaceae > Camellia > Camellia sinensis. The sequence continues at coordinate 78,338 of NW_021029642.1, read as the reverse complement.
ATCGTTAAGGTATAGTAGTTTCTCTATTGAACTTCCACTGTTAATTTTACGCAGCTTCCATTTTCAATTTTATTCAACTTCCATTTTTATTCAATTTCATTTTTATTGAACTTCCTTTTTTATTTAATTTCCAAACAGATCCTTAAGTTGCAGTGGTTTCTTGAACGAACTTCCATATTTATTTTTCTTCAATTTCTTTTTCTATTCAATTTCCTTTTTTTTAATTTTCAACAGATCGTTAAGGTATAGTGGTTTCTTGAATGAACTTCAATTTTTAATTTTATGCAACTTCTATTTTTATTCATTTTTCTTTTTTAATTCAATTTCCATTTTTATTTAATTTGCCAATAGATCGTTAAGGTATAGTAGTTTCTCTAATGAACTTCCATTGTTAATTTTATGCAACTTCCATTTTTATTCAATTTCATTTTTATTCAATTTTCTTTTTCATTTAATTTCCAAATACATCATTGAGTTGTATTGTATTCTTTAATGAACTTCCAATTTTACTTTTATTGAATTTTCTTTTCCATTCAATTTCCATTTTTATTTAATTTCCAAATAGATTGTTAAGGTATAGTGGTTTCTTGAATGAACTTTCATTTTTAATTTTATGCAACTTCCATTTTTATTTTTATTCAACTTCCATTTTTATTCATTTTCCTTTTTTAATTCAATTTCCTTTTTTATTTAATTTCCAAATAGATCGTTAAGGTATAGTAGTTTCTTTATTGAACTTCCATTGTCAATTTTACGCAACTTCCATTTTCAATTTTATTCAACTTCCATTTTTATTCAATTTCATTTTTATTGAACTTCCTTTTTTATTTAATTTCCGAATAGATCCTTAAGTTGCAGTGGTTTCTTGAACGAACTTCCATATTTATTTTTCTTCAATTTCTTTTTCTATTCAATTTCCTTTTTTTAAATTTTCAAATAGATCGTTAAGGTATAGTGGTTTCTAGAATGAACTTATTCTATTCAATTTCCTTTTTTATTTAATTTCCAAATAGATCGCTATGGCATAATAGGTTCTCTAATGAACTTCCACTGTTAATTTTATGCAACTTCAATTTTTATTTTTATTCAACTTCCATTTTTATTCAATTTCATTTTTATTGAACTTCCTTTTTTATTTAATTTCCAAATAAATCGTTAAGTTGTACTGTATTCTTTAATGAACTTCCATTTTTATTTTTATTGAATTTTCTTTTCCATTCAATTTCCTTTTTTATTTAATTTCCAAATAGATCGTTAAGGTATAGTGGTTTCTTGAATGAACATTCATTTTTATTTTTATTCAACTTTCATCTTTATTCATTTTCCTTTTTTAATTGAATTTCCTTTTTTTATTTAATTTCCAAATAGGTCGTTAAGGTATAGTAGTTTCTCTAATGAACTTCCATTATTAATTTTATGCGACTTCCATTTCTATTTTTATGCAACATCCATTTTTATTCAATTTCATTTTGATTCAACTTCCTTTTTTACTTAATTTCCAAATAGATCGTTATGTTGTACTGTTTTCTTGAATGAACTTCCATTTTTATTTTTATTCAATTTTTTCTTTTCTATTCAATTTCCATTTTTATTTAATTTCTGAATATATCGTTAAGGTATAGTGGTTTCTTGCATGAACTTTCATTTTTAACTTTATGCAACTTCCACTTTTATTTTTATTCAACTTCCATTTTCATTCATTTTCCTTTTTTAATTGAATTTCCGTTTTTTGTTTAATTTCCAAATAGATCGTTAAGGTATTGTTGTTTCTCTAATGAACTTCCATTGTTAATTTTATGCAACTTCCATTTTCAATTTTATTCAACTTCTATTTTTATTCAATTTCATTTTTATTGAACATCAGTTTTTATTTAATTTCCAAATAGATCCTTAAGTTGTAGTGGTTTCTTGAATGAACTTCCATATTTATTTTTCTTCAATTTCTTTTTCTATTCAATTTTCTGTTTTTTTTTTTAATTTTCAAATAGATCGTTAAGGTATAGTGGTTTCTTGAATAAACTTCAATTTTTAATTTATTCAACTTCCATTTTTATTCTTATTCGACTTCCATTTTTATTCATTTTCCTTTTTTAATTCAATTTCCATTTTTATTTAATTTGCCAATTGATCGTTAAGGTATAGTACTTTCTCTAATGAACTTCCATTGTTAATTTTATGCAACTTCCATTTTCATTCAATTTCATTTTTATTCAACTTTCTTTTTCATTTAATTTCCAAATAGATCATTAAGTTGTAGTGTTTTTTTGAATGAACTTCCATTTTTTTTTTATTCATTTCCCTTTTTTAATTGAATTTCCTTTTTTATTTAATTTCCAAATAGATCGTTAAGGTATAGTTATTTCTCTAATGAACGTCCATTATTAATTTTATGCAACTTCCATTTTTATTTTTATGCAACATCCATTTTTATTCAATTTCATTTTCATTCAACTTCCATTTTTATTTAATTTCCAAATAGATCGTTAAGTTGTACTACTTTCTTTAATGAACTTCCATTTTTATTTTTAATCAATTTTCTTTTCCATTCAATTTCGTTTTTAATTTAATTTCCAAATAGATCGTAAAGGTATAGTGGTTTCTTGAATGAATTTTCATTTTGAATTTTATGAACTTGCATTTTTATTTTTATTCAACTTCCATTTTTATTCATTTTCCTTTTTTAATTGAATTTCCTTTTTTATTTAATTTCCAAATAGGTCGTTAAGGTATAGTAGTTTCTCTAATGAACTTCCATTGTTAATTTTATGCAACTTCCATTTTCAATTTTATTCAACTTCCATTTTTATTCAATTTCATTTTTATTGAACTTCCTTTTTTATTTAATTTCCAAATAGATCCTTAAGTTGTAGTGGTTTCTTGAATGAGCTTCCATATTTATTTTTCCTCAATTTAATTTTCTATTCAATTTCCTTTTTTTTTTAATTTTCAAATAGATCGTTAAGGTATAGTGGTTTCTTGAATGAACTTCAATTTTTAATTTTATGCAACTTCCATTTTTATTCTTATTCGAGTTCCATTTTTATTCATTTTCCTTTTTTAATTCAATTTCCATTTTTATTTTATTTCCAAATAGACCGTTAAGGTAAAGTTGTTTCTCTAATGAACTTCCATTATTAATTTTATGCAACTTCCACTTTTATTCAATTTCATTTTTCTTCAACTTCCTTTTTTATTTAATTTCCAAATAGATCGTTAAGTTGTGGTGTTTTCTTCATTTTTATTCATTTTCCTTTTTTAATTCTGTTTCCATTTTTATTTAATTTCCAAATAGACCGTTAAGGTAAAGTTGTTTCTCTAATGAACTTCCATTATTAATTTTATGCAACTTCCACTTTTATTCAATTTCATTTTTCTTCAACTTCCTTTTTTATTTAATTTCCAAATAGATCGTTAAGTTGTGGTGTTTTCTTGAATGAACTTTCATTTTTAATTTTATGCAACTTCCATTTTTATTTTTATTCAACTTCCATTTTTATTCATTTTCCATTTTTATTTTAATTTCCATTTTTATTTAATTTCCAAAAAGATCGATAAGGTATAGTAGTTTCTCTAATGAACTTCCGTTGTTAATTTTATACAACTTCCATTTTTATTTTTATTCAACTTCCATTTTTATTCGATTTAATTTTTATTGAACTTCCTTTTTTATTTAATTTCCAAATAGATTGTTAAGTTGTACTGGTTTCTTCATTGAACTTCCATATTTATTTTTCTACAATTTCTTTTTCTATTTAATTTGTTTTTTTTTAATTTTCAAATAGATCGTTAAGGTATAGTGGTTTCTAAATGAACTTCAATTTTTAATTCTATGCAACTTCCATTTTTAATTTTATGCAACTTCTATTTTTATTCTGATTCGACTTCCATTTTTATTCATTTTCCATTTTTAATTCATTTTCCATTTTTATTTAATTTCCAAATAGATCGTTATGGTATAGTTGTTTCTCTAATGAACTTCCATTATTAATGTTACGCAACTTCCACTTTTATTCAATTTCATTTTTATTTAACTTTCTTTTTCATTTAATTTCCAAATAGATCGTTAAGTTGTAGTGTTTTCTTGTATGAACTTCCATTTTTATTTTTATTCAATTTTCTTTTCTATTCCATTTCCTTTTTTATTTCCAAATAGATCGTTAAGGTATAGTGGTTTCTTGAATGAACTTCCATTTTTAATTTTATGCAACTTCCATTTTTATATTTATTCAACTTCCAGTTTTATTCATTTTCCTTTTTTAATTCAATTTCCTTTTTTATTAAATTTCGAAATAGATCGTTCAAGGATAGTTGTTTCTCTAATGAACTTCCATTTTAATTTGTATGCAACATCCATTTTTATTCAAATTCATTTTCATTCAACTACCTTTTTTATTTAATTTCCAAATAGATCGTTAAGTTGTACTGTTTTCTTTAATGAACTTCCATTTTTATTTTTATTCAACTTCCATTTTTATTCATTTTCCTTTTTTAATTGAATTTCCTTTTTTATTTAATTTCGAAATAGATCGTTCAAGGATAGTTGTTTCTCTAATGAACTTCCATTATTAATTTTATGCAACATCCATTTTTCTTCAATTACATTTTTATTCAACTTTCTTTTTCAATTAGTTTCCAAATAGATCGTTAAGTTGTACTGTTTTCTTTAATGAACTTCCATTTTTATTTTTATTCAATTTCATTTTTATTCAACTTCCTTTTTTATTTAATTTCGAAATAGATCGTCAAGTTGTAGTGTTTTCTTGAATGAACTTCCATTTTTATTTTTATACAATTACCTTTTCTTTTCAATTTCCTTTTTTATTTAATTTCTAAACAGATCGTTACGGTATAGTAGTTTCTTGATTGAACTTCCATTTTTATTTTCATTCAACTTCCATTTTTATACATTTTCCTTTTTTAATTCAATTTTCTTTTTTATTTAATTTCCAAATAGATCGTTAAGGAATAGTAGTTTCTTTAATGAACTGGCATTATTAATTTTATGCAACTTCCATTTTTATGCAATTTCATTTTTATTCAACTTCCTTTTTTATTTAATTTCTTAATAGATCGTTATGTTGTAGTGTTTTCTTGAATGAACTTCCATTTTTCTTTTTATTCAATTCCTTTTCTATTCGATTTCCTTTTTTATTTAATTTCCAAATAGATCGTTAAGGTATAGTGATTTCTTGAATGAACTTTCATTTTTAATTTTGTGCAACTTCCATTTTTATTTTTTTTCAAGTTCCATTTTTATTCATTTTCCTTTTTTAATTGAATTTCCTTTTTTGTTTAATTTCCAAATAGATCGTTAAGGTATAGTAGTTTCTCTAATGAACTTCCATTGTTAATTTTGTGCAACTTCCATTTTCAATTTTATTCAACTTCCATTTTTATTCAATTTCATTTCTATTCAACTTCCTTTTTTATTTAATTTCCAAATAGATCGTTAAGTTGTAGTGTTTTCTTGAATGAAATTCCATTTTTATTTTGATTCAATTTCCTTTTCTATTCAATTTCTTTTTTTATTTAATTTCCAAATAGATTGTTAAGGTATAGTAGTTTCTTGAATGAACTTCCATTTAATATTTTATGCAACTTCCATTTTTATTTTTATTCAACTTCCAGTTTTATTCATTTTCCTTTTTTAATTCAATTTCTTTTTTTATTTAATTTCCAAATAGATTGTTAAGGTATAATGGTTTCTCCAAAGAACTTCCATTGTTAATTTTATGCAACTTCCATTTTTAATTTTATTCCATTTCCATTTTTATTCAATTTCATTTTTATTCAACTTCCTTTTTTATTTAATTTCCAAATAGATCGTTAAATTGTAGTGGTTTCTTGAATGAACTACCATTTTTATTTTTCTTCAATTTCTTTTTCTATTCAATTTCTTTTTTTTTCATTTTCAAATATATCGTTATGGTATAGTGGTTTCTTGAATGAACTTCCATTTTTAATTTTATGCAACTTCTATTTTTATTCATTTTCCATTTTTAATTCATTTTTCATTTTTATTTAATTTCCAAATAGATCGTTAAGGTATAATAATTTCTCTAATGAACTTTCATTATTAATTTTATGCGACTTCCATTTTTATTCGATTTCATTTTTATTCAACTTCCTTTTTTATTTAATTTCCAAATAGGTCATTAAGTTATAGTGTTTTCTTGAATGAACTTCCATTTTTATTTTTATTCAATTTTCTTTTCTATTCAATTTCCTTTTTTAGTTAATTTCCAAATATATCGCTAAGGTATAGTGGTTTCTTCATTAAACTTTAATTTTTAATTTTATGTAACTTCCATTTTTATTTTTATTCAACTTCCATTTTTATTCATTTTCCTTTTTTAATTGAATTTCCTTTTTTATTTAATTTCCAAATAGATCGTTAAGGTATAGTAGTCTCTTTAATGAACTTCCATTGTTAATTTTATGCAACTTCCATTTTTATTTTTATGCAACTTTCAATTTTTATTTTTATGCAACTTTCACTTTTATTCAATTTCATTTTTATTCAACTTTCTTTTTTTTATTTAATTTCCAAATAGATCGTTAAGTTGTAGTGTTTTTTTGAATGATCTTCCATTTTTATTTTTATTCAATTTCCTTTTCTATTCAACTTCCATTTTTATTTAATTTCCAAATAGATCGTTAAGGTATAGTTGTTTCTCTAATGAACTTCCATTATTAGTTTTATACAACTTCCACTTTTATTCAATTTCATTTTTATTCAACTTTCTTTTTCATTTAATTTCCAAATAGATCGTTAAGTTGTAGTGTTTTCTTGAATGAACTTCCAATTTTATTTTTATTCAATTTTCTTTTCTATTCAATTTCCTTTTTCATTTAATTTCCAAATAGAACGTTAAGGTATAGTGTTTTTTGAATGAACTTCCATTTTTAATTTTATGCAACTTCCATTTGTATTTTTATTCAACTTCCTGTTTTATTCATTTTCCTTTTTTAATTCAATTTCCTTTTTTATTTAATTTCCAAATAGATCGTTAAGGTATAGTAGTTTCTCTAATGAACTTCCATTGTTAATTTTATGCAACTTCCATTTCTAATTTTATTCAACTTCCATTTTTATTCAATTTCATTTTTATTCAACTTCCTTTTTTATTTAATTTCCAAATAGATCGTTAAGTTGCACTGGTTTCTGGAATGAATTTCCATTTTTATTTTTATTCAATTTCCTTTTCTATTTAATTTCCAAATAGATCGTTAAGGTATAGTGGTTTCTTGAATGAACTTCCATTTTTAATTTTATGCAACATCCAATTTTATTTTTATTCAACTTCCAGGTTTATTCATTTTCCTTTTTCATTTAATTTCCAAAGATACCGTTAAGGTATAGTAGTTTCTCTAATGAACTGCCATTATTAATTTTATGCAACTTCCATTTTTATTCAATTTCATTTTTATTCAACTTCCTTTTTTATTTAATTTCCAAATAGATTGTTCAGCTGTAGTGTTTTCTTGAATGAACTTCCATTTTTATTTTTAATTCAATTTCCTTTTTTATTTAATTTCCAAATTGATCGTTAAGGTAAAGTGGTTTCTTGAATGAACTTCCATTTTTATTTTTATTCAACTTCAATTTTTATTCATTTTCCTTTTTTAATTGAATTTCCATTGTTATTTAATTTCCAAATGGATCATTAATGTATAGTAGTTTCTCTAATGAACTTCCATTATTAATTTTATGCAACTTCCATTTTTATTCAATTTCATTTTTATTCAACTTCCTTTTT
>NW_021029642.1:45174-58113 GCF_004153795.1 Camellia sinensis | reverse complement strand
TAGTACCTTGACTAATCGATTGCGGATCGTGCAGTCCTTGTTTTGCCACTAACGGTTTACCGCGTGGATTTGTTTGTTCGGAAGCTTGATTTGTGTTTTGCCGATGTCAGTAAGCATCCCTTGAGACTTGTAACACTTTGATAGATGAATACGGTTCATCCCTTGTTTGATAAAGTTTTGATGTGTTTTGCTCTGAAAGGATCTCGGCTAATATTCGTATGGTTTTGGCATGTTTCGTTTTGAAGACTTCGGGCTACATTCATGCAAAACCTTTATTATTTGTACCATTCACTGAGTATCCAAGCTCACCCTCTCTATATATATATGTAGGTGATGAGCAGGACGTCGGCGACGCCTAGACTGTGTTTTGAAAGCTTGTTTTGGGTCCATGATTATGTCGGCTTTGTTTGTAATCACGTCGGCAATGTCATTTATTTTTATGTCGGCGAATTCTTGAAAATCATGCTTCTTGGCTTGTATTCACTGTATTTTGTATATGTCGGCTCAAGAAGCCTTTTGATCAAGATGTAATACGTGTTTTGCTTTGTTGTATTCAAGTTGTAAAGATGTATGCCATTTCATTAGACTTATGCACTGCTCTTATGGACCATTTGTATTTTGATTTATTGCTTCCGTATTTGTGAGCCCCTATATCCACACTCTGATTTTGTTAAGCTTGAAAGTTGGCATTCGGTAATTACGGATTACTGGCCATCACAGCACCAAACTTTAAGGGCGGTTTGGGGTCATGACAACTATACCTTAACGATCTATTTGGAAATTAAATAAAAATGAAAGTTGCATAAAATTAATAATGGAAGTTCATTAGAGAAAACTACTATACCTTAACGATCTGTTTGGAAATTAAATAAGAATGGAAATTCAATTAAAAAAGGAAAATGAATAAAAATGGAAGTTGAATAAAAATAAAAATGAAAGTTGGATAAAATTAAAAATGGAAGTTCGTACAAGAAACCACTATACCTCAATGATCTATTTGGAAATTAAATAAAAAGGAAATTGAATCGAAAAGAAAATTGAATAAAATAAGAATGGAATTTTCATTCATGAAAACACTACCATTTAACGATCTATTTGAAAATTAAATAAAAAGAAAGTTGAATAAAAACGAAATTTAATAAAAAATGAAGTTGCATAAAATTAATAATGCAAGTTCTTAAACTGCGAAAGTTTAGAGTCCTCCAGCACAAGGGACTTGTGTTACTTAGGCCCGTAGCCCGATTTAACAAGGACCGTATCCTTTTATACTTAGTACTGCGAAAGTTTAGAGTCCTCCAGCACAAGGGACTTTCCAAGAATACCATCAAAACAAGCTTATACTTAACACATCAAATCAGGGCTATTCATTCATGCTTAGCAAATACTCTTGTCAAAACAAACAAGCAAGATTTATCAAAACGAGTGTAACATAGCTTTATCAAAAATACCACTCACCTAGTTCTTCAGGTGTAGGCTCAAAGCAAGGATCAAGGTCCTACAATCACATGGCAATCACATTCTCAAAACAAGCTTCATATGCATGTGAATGACCTCGGCATTTTCACCAGGTCCAAGTTAATAACAGAGCAAAACATGCTGGGAGTTTAAACACTGCTCCCGTCTCATGAAAACACACTGGGTACCAACCAGGTCTTTGCTGAGGTCCCACACTTCCTTGCCGAGGTATGGTCCCGTTGGCCTCATTCAAAAGCAAAGTCGGGAAACCTGGGTTTCCCTTTGGAGAACACGAAGAACATGATGAACATGATCATGAGGAAGATGAATGCAAGTTCAAAACTTGTTACAAAAATCTGAGATTTCATGCCCTGAGTTCAAAACGTGAACCTGGGTACCCATACAAGAAGGTCATGCAAGAATAAACACAAAACATGGTTCTTGTTTCAAACTTTCGGATCAAAACGAGACTTTCTTCAGAAACACATGAATACTATCTTTCTCTTTCGAAACTAACTTCAAATCGATGCATGACATGCAAAATAGATCCGATCATGCAATGCAACTAGAGGATCAATAACAACAACCAGAGTAGATTAGGATTCTAACCTCAAACCTCGAACTCAACGATTCAAACCTCGAAGATCAAGCTTGGAAGATCTATTCTCACTCAAGAACTTCTCCTCCTTCTCTCTAGAGCTTCTCTCTCTAAAGGCAAAGATTTGAGACAAAATGATTTGTTTCTAGGTCTGCCGGCTGTCTTAACAATCAGCTCGGACACGTGGCGCTATCGGGTTGGCTCAACTCAAAAGGTGATTGATTGATGAGACAAGTCTCTGACAAAGCGTATGCAGCAAGCTAAGGCAAGACACATCGGCAAGTAATAACATCGGCTGAAGTCAAGGCTTCGGCAACAGGATAACAAAGACATCGGCTAGGGAGGACGATGCTTGACTAAGCTGTGCCACACCTTGGCCGGGGTGTGCCACATCTCAGTCTAGGCCATACCTGCCCGAGGACAAGGGTCACTAAGTGCAAAACACCTCGGCAAACATGCCCGGGGTGAAGATGGGGGTCGAACAAGGTTCCAAAACAGTTCTTAGTACAAAGGTCCAGAGGTGAACTAAGCTCAAGATGACCTCGGCTACACACCAAGCAAGGGACAAAATCAAGCAAGCAACATTTAAACAAAACAAGGCAAGGCAAGACTTGCAAAACAACATAACAAGACAAGATCATGCATGAATGTATGCAAGCATGACAAGAGTAAGGTGAGGGTTGCTACAATAGTAGTTTCTCTAATGAACTTCCATTGTTAATTTTACGCAACTTCCATTTTTAATTTTATTCAATTTCCATTTTTATTCAATTTCATTTTTATTCAACTTCTTTTTTTATTTAATTTCAAAATAGATCGTTAAGTTGTAGTGGTTTCTTGAATTAACTTCCATTTTCATTTTTCTTGAATTTGTTTTTCTATTCAATTTCCTTTCTTTTTTAATTTTCAAATATATCGTTAAGGTATAGTGGTTTCTTGAATTAAGTTCCATTTTTAATTTTATGCAATTTCCATTTTTATTTTTATTCAACTTCCATTTTTATTCATTTTCCTTTTTTAATTCAATTTCCATTTTTATTAAATTTCCAAATAGATCGTTAAGGTAGAGTAGTTTCTTTAATGAACTTCCATTATTAATTTTATGCAACTTCCATTTTTATTCAATTTCATTTTTATTCAACTTCCTTTTTTATTTAATTTCCAAATAGATTGTTAAGTTGTAGTGTTTTCATGAATAAACTTCCATTTTTATTTTTATTCAATTTCCTTTTCTATTCAATTTCCTTTTTTATTTAATTTCCAAATAAATCGTTGAGGTATAGTGGTTTCTTGTATGAACTTCCATTTTTATTTTTATTCAACTTACACTTTTATTCGTTTTCCTTTTTTAATTGAATTTCCACTTTTATTTAATTTCCAAAAAGATCGTTAAGGTATAGTAGTTTCCCTAATGAACTTCCATTATTAATTTTATGCAACTTCCATTTTTATTCAACTTCCTTTTTTTTTAATTTCCAAATAGATCGTTAAGGTATAGTGGTTTCTTGAATGAACTTCCATTTTTAATTTGATGCAACTTCAATTTTTATTTTTATTCGCCTTCCAGTTTTATTCGTTTTCCTTTTTTAATTCAATTTCCTTTCTTATTTAATTTCCAAATAGATCGTTAAGGTATAGTAGTTTCTCTAATGAACTTCCATTGTTAATTTTGTGCAACTTCCATTTTTAATTTTATTCAATTTCCATTTTTATTCAACTTCCTTTTTTATTTAATTTCAAAATAGATCGTTAAGTTGTAGTGGTTTCTTGAATTAACTTCTATTTTTATTTTTCTAGAATTTCTTTTTCTATTCAATTTCCTTTCTTTTTTAATTTTCAAATAGATCGTTAAGGTATAGTGGTTTCTGGAATGAAGTTCCATTTTTAATTTTATGCAACTTCCGTTTTTGTTTTTATTCAACTTCCATTTTTACTCATTTTCCTTTTTTAATTCAATTTCCATTTTTATTAAATTTCCAAATAGATCGTTAAGGTAGAGTAGTTTCCTTAATGAACTTCCATTATTAATTTTATGCAACTTCCATTTTTATTCAACTTCATTTTTGTTAAACTTCCTTTTTTATTTAATTTCCAAATAGATCGTTAAGTTGTAGTGTTTTCATGAATGAACTTCCATTTTTATTTTTATTCAATTTCCTTTTCCATTCAATTTCCTTTTTTATTTAATTTCCAAATAAATCGTTGAGGTATAGTGGTTTCTTGTATGAACTTCCATTTTTATTTTTATTCAACTTACATTTTTATTCGTTTTCCTTTTTTAATTGAATTTCCATTTTTATTTAATTTCCAAAAAGATCGTTAAGGTATAGTAGTTTCTCTAATGAACTTCCATTATTAATTTTATGCAACTTCCATTTTTATTCAACTTCCTTTTTTACTTAATTTCCAAATAGATCGTTAAGTTGTAGTGTTTTGTTGAATGAACTTCCATTTTTATGTTTATTCAATTTCCTTTTTTATTTAATTTCCAAATAGATCGTTAAGTTATAGTGGTTACTTGAATGAACTTCCATTTTTAATTTTATGGAACTTCCATTTTTATTTCTATTCAACGTCCATTTTTATTTTTATTCAACTTTCATTTTTACTCATTTTCCTTTTTTAATTCAATTTCCTTTTTTATTTAATTTCCAAATAGATCGTTGAGGAATAGTAGTTTCTTTAATGAACTTGCATTATTAATTTTGTGCAACTTCCATTATTATTCAATTTCGTTTTTATTCAACTTCTTTTTTTATTTAATTTCCAAATAGATCGTTAAGTTGTAGTGTTTTCTCGAATGAAATTTCATTTTTATTTTTATTCAATTTCCTTTTCTATTCAAGTTCCTTTTTTATTTAATTTCCAAATAGATCGTTAAGGTATAGTGGTTTCTTGAATTAAGTTCCATTTTTAATTTGATGCAACTTCAATTTTTATTTTTATTCAACTTCCAGTTTTATTCATTTTCCTTTTTTAATTCAATTTTCATTTTTATTTAATTTCCAAATAGATCGTTAAGGTGTAGTAGTTTCTCTATTGAGCTTCCATTACTAATTTTATGCAACTTCCATTTTTATTCAACTTCATTTTTGTTAAACTTCCTTTTTTATTTAATTTCCAAATAGATCGTTAAGTTGTAGTGTTTTCTTGAATGAACTCCATTTTATTTTATTCAATTTCCTTTTCTATTCAATTTCCTTTTTTATTTAATTTCAAAATAGATCGTTAAGGTATAGTGGTTTCTTGAATAACTTTCATTTTTTAATTTTATGCAACTTCCATTTTTATTTTTATTCAACTTCCATTTTTACTCATTTTCCTTTTTTAATTGAATTTCCAAATAGATCGTTAAGGTGTAGTAGTTTCTCTAATGAACTTCCATTATTAATTTTATGCAACTTCCATTTTTATTCAACTTCCTTTTTTATTCAATTTTCAAATAGATCGTTAAGTTGTAGTGTTTCCATGAATGAACTTCCATTTTTATTTTTATTCAATTTCTTTTTCTATTCAATTTCCTTTTTTATTTAATTTCCAAATAAATCGTTGAGGTATAGTGGTTTCTTGTATGAACTTCCATTTTTAATTTTATGCAACTTCCATTTTTATTTTTATTCAACTTCCATTTTTATTCGTTTTTCGTTTTTAATTGAATTTCCATTTTTATTTAATTTCCAAATAGATCGTTAAGGTATAGTAGTTCCGCTAATGAACTTCCATTATTAATTTTATGCAACTTTCATTTTTATTCAATTTCATTTTTATTCAACTTCTTTTTTTGTTTAATTTGTTAACAGATCGTTAAGTTGTAGTGTTTTCTTGAGTGAACTTCCATTTTTATTTTTATTCAATTTCCTTTTCTATTCAATTTCCTTTTTTATTTAATTTCCAAATAAATCGTTGAGGTATAGTGGTTTCTTGTATGAACTTCCATTTATAAATTTATGCAACTTCCATTTTTATTTTTATTCAACTTCCATTTTTATTCGTTTTCCTTTTTTAATTGAATTTCCATTTTTATTTTATTTCCGGATAGATTGTTAAGGTATAGTAGTTCCTCTAATGAACTTCCATTATTAATTTTTTGCAACTTCCATTTTTATTCAATTTCATTTTTATTCAACTTCTTTTTTTGTTTAATTTCCAAATAGATCGTTAAGTTGTAGTCTTTTCTTGAGTGAACTTCCTTTTTATTTTTATTCAATTTCCTTTTCTATTCAATTTCCGTTTTTATTTAATTTCCAAATAGGTCGTTAAGGTATAGTGGTTTCTTGAGTGAACTTCCATTTTTAATTTTATGCAACTTCCATTTTTATTTTTATTCAACTTCCATTTTTATTCATTTTCCTTTTTTGATTCAATTTCCTTTTCTATTTAATTTCTAAACAGATCGTTAAGGAATAGTAGTTTCTTTAATGAACTTGCATTATTAATTTTATGCAACTTCCATTTTTATTCAATTTCGTTTTTCTTCGACTTCCTTTTTTATTTAATTTCCTAATAGATCGTTAAGTTGTAATGTTTTCTTAAATGAAATTCCATTTTTTTTTCTGCAATTTCCTTTTCGATACAATTTCCTTCTTTATTTAATTTCCAAATAGATCGTTAAGGTATAGTGGTTTCTTGAATGAATTTCCATTTTTAATTTGATGCAACTTCAATTTTTATTTTTATTCAACTTCCACTTTTATTCATTTTCCTTTTTTAATTCAATTTTCGTTTTTATTTAATTTCCAAATAGATCGTTAAGGTGTAGTAGTTTCTCTATTGAGCTTCCATTACTAATTTTATGCAACTTCCATTTTTATTCAACTTTCTTTTTTATTTAATTTCCAAATAGATCGTTAAGTTGTAGTGTTTCCATGAATGAACTTCAATTTTTATTTTTATTCAATTTCCTTTTCTATTCAATTTCCTTTTTTATTTAATTTCCAATTAAATCGTTGAGGTATAGTGGTTTCTTGTATGAACTTCCATTTTTAATTTTATGCAACTTCCATTTTTATTTTTATTCAACTTCCTTTTTTATTCGTTTTCCTTTTTTAATTGAATTTCCATTTTTATTTAATTTCCAAATAGATCGTTAAGGTATAGTAGTTCCTCTAATGAACTTCCATTATTAATTTTATGCAACTTCCATTTTTATTCAATTTCATTTTTATTCAACTTCTTTTTTTGTTTAATTTCCTAATAGATCGTTAAGTTGTAGTGTTTTCTTGAGTGAACTTCCATTTTTTTTTTTATTCAATTTCATTTTCTATTCAATTTCCTTTTTTAACTTTCCTAGTAGATCGTTAAGTTGTAGTGTTTTCTATTCAATTTCCTAATAGATCGTTTATTTTTATTCAATTTCGTCAACAATCCCGCTCGAGCGGCGGATACACACTCCCAGAACTTTTACAGAACTAGGTCTCCGCTCGAGCGTCAACTCTCCCTCTCGAGCGTCACACACAACATCCCGCTCGAGCGTCAAAACTCCCGCTCAAGCGTACAACACTGCAGAGGAGATACTGGAAGATGGAAAACTACGCTCGAGCGTCGAAAACTCCGCTCGAGCAGACAGACAACAACGAAGGGCCCGCTCGAGCGTCAAAATCCCAGCTCGAGCGTGAAGGCCAAAATCTGGGCAACTACTCTTGGTTTCCAAGTTCAACCAACCTGTTTCAAACTTGCCCAACACAACCCAAGACTCGAACACAAGGAGCAGAGGATGTAAACAAAACACACACAACAACTAACTCCACGGAACCTAAGTCCGGATACAACAATTAAAGAAAAGGGAAACCGGGATCGCTATAAATTTTATGCAACTTCCATTTTTATTCAATTTCATTTTTATTCAACTTCTGTTTTTATTTAATTTCCAAATAGATCGTTAAATTTTAGTGTTTTCTTGAATGAACTTCCATTTTTATTTTTATTCAATTTCCTTTTCTATTCAATTTTCTTTTTTATTTAATTTCCGAATAAATCGTTGAGGTATAGTGGTTTCTTGTATGAACTTCCATTTTTAATTTTAGGTAACTTCCATTTTTATTCGTTTTCCTTTTTTAATTGAATTTCCATTTTTATTTAATTTCCAAATAGATCGTTAAGGTATAGTAGTTTCTCTAATGAACTTCCACTATTAATTTTATGTAACTTCCATTTTTATTCAATTTCATTTTTATTTAATTTCCAAACAGATCGGTAAGTTGTAGTGTTTTCTTGAATGAACTTCAATTTTTTTTTATTCAATTTCCTTATTTAATTTCCAAATAGATCGTTAAGGTATAGTGGTTTCTTGAATGAACTTCCATTTTTATTTTTATTCAACTTCCATTTTTATTCATTTTCCTTTTTAATTGAATTTACTTTTTTATTTAATTTCCAAATAGATCGTTAAGGTATAGTAGTCTCTTTAATGAACTTCCATTATTAATTTTTTGCAACTTCCATCTTTAGTTTTATGCAACTTTCAATTTTATTCAATCTCATTTCTATTCGACTTCCTTTTTTTATTTAATTTCCAAATAGTTCGTTAAGTTGTATTGTTTTCTTGAATGAACTTCCATTTTTATTTCTATTCAATTTCCTTTTTTATTTAATTTCCAAAGAGCTCGTTAAGGTATAGTGGTTTCTTGAATGAACTTTCATTTTTAATTTTATGCAACTTCTATTTTTATTTTTATTCAACTTCCATTTTTATTCATTTTCCATTTTTAATTCAATTTCCTTTTTGATTTAATTTTCAAATAGATCGTTAAGGCATAGTATTTTCTCTAATGAACTTTCATTGTTAATTTTATGCAACTTTCATTTTTATTTTTATTCAACTTCCATTTTTATTCGACTTCCTTTTTTATTTAATTTCCAAATAGATAGTTAAGTTGTAGTGGTTTCTTGAATGAACTTCCATTTTAATTTTTCTTCAATTTCTTTTTCTATTCAATTTCCTTTTTTTTTTTTTAATTTTCAAATAGATCGTTAAGGTATAGTGGTTTCTTGATTGAAATTCCATTTTTAATTTTATGCAACTTCCATTTTTATTTTTATTGCACTTCCATTTTTATTCATTTTCGTTTTTTAATTCAATTTCAATTTTTATTTAATTTCCAAATAGATCGTTAAGGTATAGTAGTTTCTCTAATGAACTTCCATTATTAATTTTATGCAACTTCCATTTTTATTCAATTTCATTTTTATTCAACTTCCTTTTTTATTTAATTTCCAAATAGATCGTTAAGTTGTAGTGTTTTCTTGAATGAAATTCTATTTTTATTTTTATTCAATTTCCTTTTCTATTCAATTTTCTTTTTTATTTAATTTCCAAATAGATTGTCATGGTATAGTGATTTCTTGAATGAACTTCCATTTTTATTTTTATTCAACTTCCATTTTTATTAATTTTCCTTTTTAATTGTATTTCCATTTTTATTTAATTTCCAAATAGATCGCTAAGGTATACTAGTTTTTGTAATGAACTTCCATTATTAATTTTATGCAACTTCCATTTTTATTTTTATGCAACTTTCATTTTTATTCAACTTCCTTTTTTATCTAATTTCCAAATAGATCGTTAAGTTGTAGTATTTTCTTGAATGAACTTCCATTTTTATTTTTATTCAATTTCCTTTTCTATTCAATTTCATTTCTTATTTAATTTCCAAACATATCGTTGAGGTATAGTGGTTTCTTAAATGAACTTTCATTTTTAATTTTATGCAACTTCATTGTTATTTTTATTCAACTTCCATTTTTATTCATTTTCCTATTTTAATTCAATTTCCTTTTCTATTTAATTTCCAAGTAGATCGTTAAGGTATAGTAGTTTCTCTAATGAACTTCATTTGTTAATTTTATGCAACTTCCATTTTTAATTTTATTCAACTTCCTTTTTTATTCAATTTCATTTTTATTCAACTGCCATTTTTATTTAATTTACAAATAGAACGTTAAGTTGTAGTGGTTACTTGAATGAACTTCCATTTTTATTTTTCTTCAATTTCTTTTTCTATTCAATT
Source organism: Camellia sinensis (assembly GCF_004153795.1). NCBI lineage: Eukaryota > Viridiplantae > Streptophyta > Magnoliopsida > Ericales > Theaceae > Camellia > Camellia sinensis. Next base: position 48,054 of record NW_021029642.1, on the reverse strand, counting down.
TCTTTTTTTTTTAATTTTCAAATAAATCGTTAAGGTATAGTGGTTTCTTGAATGAACTTCCATTTTTAATTTTATGCAACTTCCATTTTTATTTTTGTTCAACTTAAATTTTTATTCATTTTCCTTTTTTAATTCAATTTCCTTTTTTATTTAATTTCCAAATAAATCGTTAAGGAATAGTAGTTTCTTTAATGAACTTGCATTATTAATTTTATACAACTTCGATTTTCATTCAATTTCATTTTTCTTCAACTTCCTTTTTTATTTAATTTCCAAATAGATCGTTAAGTTGTAGTGTTTTCTTGAATGAAATTCCATTTTTATTTTTATTCAATTTCCTTTTCTATTCAATTTCCTTTTTTATTTAATTTCCAAATAGATCGTTAAGGTATAGTGGTTTTTTGAATAAACTCCCATTTTTAATTTTATGCAATTTCTATTTTTATTTTTATTCAACTTCCAGTTTAATTCATTTTCCTTTTTTAATTCAGTTTCCTTTTTTATTTAATTTCCAAATAGATCGTTAAGGCATATTAGTTTCTCTAATGAACTTCCATTATCAATTTTATGCAACTTCCATTTTTAATTTTATTCAACTTCCATTTTTATTCAATTTCATTTTTATTCAACTTCCATTTTTATTTAATTTCCAAATAGGTCGTTAAGTTGTAGTTGTTTCTTGAATGAACTTCCATTTTTATTTTTCTTCAATTTCTTTTTCTATTAAATTTCCTTTTTTTTTTTTTTGAATTTCCAAATAGATCGTTAAGGTATAGTGGTTTCTTGAATGCACTTCCATTTTTAATTTTATGCAACTTTCAATTTTATTTTTATTCATTTTCCTTTCGTAATTCATTTTCCATTTTTATTTAATTTCCAAATAGATCGTTAAGGTATACTAGTTTCTCTAATGAACTTCCATTATTAATTTTATGCAACTTCTATTTTTATTCAATTTCATTTTTATTCAACTCTCTTTTATATTTAATTTCCAAATAGATCGTTAAGTTGTAGTGTTTTCTGGACTCAACTTCCATTTTTATTTTTATTCAATTCACTTTTCTATTCAGTTTTCTTTTTTATTTAATTTCTAAACAGATCGTTAAGGTATAGTGGTTTCTTGAATGAACTTCAATTTTTAATTTTACGCAACTACCATTTTTATTTTTATTCAACTACCATTTTTTTTTCACTTTCCGTTTGTAATTCAATTTCCTTTTTTATTTAATTTCCAAATAGATCGTTAAGATATAGTAGTTTTTCTAATGAACTTCCATTGTTAATTTTATGCAACTTGCGTTTTTAATTTTATTCAACTTCCATTTTTATTCAATTTCATTTTAATTCAACTTCCATTTTTATTTAATTTCCAAATAGATCGTTAAGTTGTAGTGGTTTCTTGAATGAACTTCCATTTTTATTTTTCTTCAATTTCTTTTACTATTCAATTTCTTTTTTTTTTATTTCCAAATTGATCGTCAAGGTATAGTGGTTTCTTGAATGAACTTCCATTTTTAATTTGATGCAACTTTCATTTTTATTTTTATTCAACTTTCACTTTTATTCGTTTTCCTTTCTTAATTCAGTTTCCATTTTTATTTAATTTCCAAATAGATCGTTAAGGTATAGTAGTTTCTTTAATGAGCTTCCATTATTAATTTTATGCAACTTCTATTTTTATTCAATTTCATTTTTATTCAACTCTCTTTTTTATTTAATTTTCAAATAGATCGTTAAGTTGTAGTGTTTCTTGAATGAACTTCCATTTTTATTTTCATTCAATTTCTTTTTCTATTAAATTTCCTTTTTTGTTTAATTTCAAAATAGATCATTAAAGTATAGTAGTTTCTCTAATGAACTTCCTTTGTTAATTTTCTTCAATTTCATTTTTATTCAACTTCCTTTTTATTTAATTTCCAAATAGATAGTTAAGTTGTAGTGGTTTCTTGAATAAACTTGCATTTTTATTTTTCTTCAATTTCTTTTTCTATTCAATTTCCTTTGTTTTTTTTAATTTTCAAATAGATCGTTAAGGTATAGTGGTTTCTTGATTGAACTTCCATTTTTAATTTTATGCAACTTCCATTTTTATTTTTATTCAACTTCCATTTTTATTCATTTTCCTTTTTAAATTCAATTTCCATTTTTATTTATTTTCCAAATAGATCGTTAAGGTATAGTAGTTTCTCTAATGAACTTCCATTATTAATTTTGTGCAACTTCCATTTTTATTCAATTTCATTTTTATTCAGCTTCCTTTTTTATTTAATTTCCAAGTAGATCGTTAAGTTGTAGTGTTTTCTTGAATGAACTTCCGTTTTTATTTTCATTCAATTTCCTTTTCTATTGAATTTTCTTTTTTATTTAATTTCCAAATAGATCGTTAAGGTATAGTGGTTTCTTGAATGAACTTCCATTTTTAATTTTAGGCACCTTCCATTTTTATTTTTATTCAACTTCCACTTTTATTCATTTTCCTTTTTTAATTCAATTTCCATTTTTATTTAATTTCCAAATAGATCGTTAAGGTATAGTAGTTTCTGTAACGAACTTCCATTATTAATTTTATGCAACTACCGTTTTTATTTTTATGCAACTTTCATTTTTATTCAACTTCCTTTTTTATTTAATTTCCAAATAGATCGTTAAGTTGTAGTGTTTTCTTGAATGAACTTCCACTTTTATTTTTCTTCAATTTCCAGTTCTATTCAATTTTCTTTTTTATTTAATTTCCAAATAGATCGTAAAAGGAGAGTGAAAATACCCGAGGAACTTCCATATTCGAGTATTCATTCCTAGATGAAGCCATTTTGCATATCGACGACGAATATTGGACGATGTACTTTGACGGAGCGTCAAATCAATACGGATATGGGATAG
>NW_021029642.1:0-14415 GCF_004153795.1 Camellia sinensis | reverse complement strand
CTCTCTCTCTCTCTCTCTCTCTCTCTCTCTCTCTCTGTTTCGTATTCTCTCTCTCTCTCTCTCTCTCTCTCTCTCTCTCTCCCTCTCTCTCTAGCTCTTCCTTCCCGTCGAGTTTGGTTAGATAACGAATCTTAAACATTCTGAAGGAGAAATGAAAATGAAGATAGTTGTTATTGGCTATTTAGTTTATGTGATACTTCGTCACATGTTTGGTCTTTGTGATTAATCTTTCATAAACCATATGCAATTTTGAAGCCTTTTAAGATAGTTTATGTACTTTGTCACGTGTTTGGTCCATGTAGTTAATCTGTGCACGCGTGCATGTGTTCATTTTTACTCAAACTTATCTATTTACTTTGACAACTTTCTTTACCGTTTTTGGGTCAATTTTGGTTATTTTTATAATTCCTTTAAGATTCTTATTTGAACTAAAATCACTTTTTACTTTATGTTAGCCAACTTTTTTATAAGAAATCATTTAGCTGTCTGTTTATGTGGTGCTCTTCCTCCATAGCTTTCACTACCAACTAGGAGCTCCCTTAACTTGGAGAATGAAAATTTTGTTTCAAAAATTCTGAATCAGATTTCACATACATTAACTTCTCATTTGGCACTCAATCAGCCCACTAGGAATGTTTATGGCTTTACCATAGTTATAGCTGATACGGCCTAAACTTAGTCGAAATAGGGCTTCCGGGAGAGAAAATTCAAAACAGCTCCCGAACCACCGTGTGGCTCTCACAGACAGCTTCCCCATGACAAATACGACTTGTGACAACTGACGGAATGTAATTCAGGCCTGTAGGTTGGGAGATAGAGTCGAATAAGCCCTAAACTTAGTCGAAAAATGGCGTTTTGGGGGCGAAAATTCAAAACAGCACTTGAACTACCGTGTGGCTCACACGGATAGCTTCACCGTGACAACTAGGACTTGTGATAACTGACGAAACGTAATTCGGACCCGTAGGTTGGGAGTTAGAACCGAATACGCCCTAAACTTAGTCGATAAATGGCATTTCGAGGGCGAAAATTCAAAACAGCCCCGAACGAGCTTGTGACTCGCACGGATAGCTTCGCCATGACAAATAGGACTTGTGAGAACTGACGGAACGTAATTTGGACCCGTAGGTTGGGAGTTAGAGTCGAGTACGCCCTAAACTTAGTCGAAAAAGGCCATTTCGGAGGCGAAAATTCAAAACAGCCCCCGAACCACCGTGTGATGCACACGGACAGTTCCCCCACGACAAATAGGACTTGTGACAATTGATGGAACGTAAACCGTACCCGTAGGTTGGGAGTTAGAGCCGAATACGGCCTAAACTTAGTCGAAAAAGGACTTTTCGGGGGCGAAAATTCATAACAGCCCCCAAACCACCGTGTGGCTCACACGGACAGTTCCTCCATGACAAATAGGATTTGTAAGAACTGATAGAACGTAATTCGGACCCGTAGGTTGGGAGTTAGAGCCGAATACGCCCTAAACTTAGTTGAAAAAGGGCATTTCGGGGGGCGAAAATTCAAAACAGCCCTCGAACAACCGTGTGGCTCGCACGGATAGCTTCGCCATGACAAATAGGACTTGTGACAACTGACGGAACGTAAACCGGACCCGTAGGTTCGGAGTTAGAGCCGAATACACCCTAAACTTTGTCTAAAAAGAACCTTCCGTGGGCCAAAATTCATAACCCCCGAACCACCGTGTGGCTCACATGGACAGTTCCCCCATGACAAATAGGACTTGTGACAACTGACGGAACGTAATCAGGACTCGGTGGTTGGGAGTTAGAGCCGAATACATAGTCGAAAAAGGACTTTCCGGGGGCGAAAATTCATAACAGCCCCCGAACCACCGTGTGGCTCACACAGACGGTTCCCCCATAACAAATAGGACTTGTGAGAACTGACGGAACGTAATTTAGACCCGTAGGTTGGGAGTTAGAGTCGAATATGCCCTAAACTTAGTCGAAAAAGGGTCATGTGGGCGAAAATTCAAAACAGCCCCCGAACGACCATGTGGCTCGCACGGATAGATTCACCATGATAAATAGGACTTGTAAGAATTGACGGAACGTGATTCAGATTCGTAGATTGGGAGTTAAAGCCGAGTACGCCCTAAACTTAGTCGAAAAAGGGTGTTTCGGGGCCGAAAATTCAAAACAGCCCCTGAACCACCATGCGGCTGGCACATACAGTTCCCTCATGACAAATAGGACTTGTGACAACTGACGGAACGTAAATCAGACCCGTAGGTTGGGAGTTAGAGCCGAATACGCCCTAAACTTAATCGAAAAAGGACTTTCCGGGGGCGAAATTTCATAACAGCCCCCGAACCACCGTTTGGCTCACACGGACAGTTCCCCCATGACAAATAGGACTTGTGAGAATTGACGAAACGTAATCCGGATCCGTAGGTTGGAAGTTAGAGCCGAATACGCCCTAAACTTAGTCGAAAAAAGGCTTTCCGGGGGCGAAAATTCAAAACAACTCCCGAACGACCGTGTGGCTCTCACGGATAGCTTCGCCATGATAAGCTGAAAACGCCCTAAACTTAGTCGAAAAATGGCGTTTCGAAGGCGAAACTTCAAAACAGCCTCGAATACGCCTTACACTTAGTCGAAAAACTTGCAACACTAAGTTAAAAAAGCAGCAACTTTATTAAAATAACATCTACACATTCTAATAATTGCCTTTATATATTTATAGGACGAAGAAATTGCATATTACATTGTTTGTGCAGTTGGTTGGAATAAATATTGGATGATACATATATATATATACTTTTCTTTTATTTCCAAGAAGACATTTCTTGATTGTTCTACCTTAAATGCATGTTAGAACATGTTTCATATGGTTGACTGAATTGATATTTTGTAACCAATTTTAATGTTTCGTTTTTTGTTTTTATTTGTAGATGGCTTTGTTGCGTGGACTTGTGGATAATCCATATTGGTGTATGGAGAAGAATTTTCACTTTTGTGTAGAACTAATATAATACTTTTGTCGTCCTCAGCTTTTGTGTAGTTCATTATTACTGATATAGAAAACTTTTGACAATCAACAGATAATGACTGTCGTGGTACATATATACCGTTTGTCGACGTACATATAGGATGTTTTGTCATGGTCCATAGAAAACTTTTGTCGTGGTACATATATCACCTTTTGTTGTGGTACATATTACGATGGTAATTTGTACCATGCCAAATGGTAATTTCGCTTGGTAGTAAATGTATTTTTCTGTATACGGAGGACTTTGATTTTTGTATGATATATTTTGTATAGAATTATTATTTTAGTTTGGACAATAGTTGATTTGTATGGACTTTTATATTTATTGTTATTTATTTTTGGTATATGGATGCAGATTGTGGAATGATTGATAGTATGTATCATTTTATTTTTTACGTATTATAGGTTGCATTGTATATAGACAGGTTGTGGAGAAATTATAATTTCGCAATAAAACATAATATCATGTTTTTGGCAACTAAACAATTAGTAGCTAAAAAGAAATTGGGAAAAGACATTTGACGACTAACATTTTTGTAGCAAAAAAAAAAGACATTTAGCGATTAGAAGTTTAGTAGCCAAAAAAAAAAGACATTTGGCGATTAAAACTTTAGTAGCCAAAAAAAAATCAAATATTTGGCAATTAAAATATTTCGTAGTTAAAAACAAAAAATTAAATTATAAACACACTTTTGACGATCAAAATTTTAGTAGCCAAAAATGTAGAAGTTTAGGCGATCAAATATTTAGTAGCCAAAAGAGGAATTCTTTGCGGACTAAACATTTAGTAGCCAAAGATGGGGGACTTTCAGGGACTAATTTTTTAGTAGCCAAAAAAGAACTCTTTGCCGACTATAATTTTACTAGCTAAAAAGGTGGGACTTTAGGAGACTAAAAGTTTGGTCGTCGAAAAGGATCTAATTTAATTTAATGTTCAACCTTTTGGTAACTAAATATTTAGTCGGCAAATGAATACATTTGGCGACTAAAATTATTTTAGTCGCCAATTACTTTTCCGACTACTCTTTGGCTATTAATTTTGCGACCAAAAAATTTAGTCGCTAAAGCCTTTCGGCGACTAAAAATTGATTTTTGGCGACTAAAAATTTAGTCGCCAAAAATGAAAATTGTTGTCGTAATAAACAACTTAAATACTTGGCTGCAAACTTGTGACGATGGATTTAAGTAGGTAAATCATAAAAGCATACCTACCCTAGAAACTTGTAAACAATTCCTTGCAATTCTGTTGAGTTCAAGCTTTAGTAATTGAATACTTACACATACATACAGTACGCACACAGCAATTATACATACATACTTGTACATCTAGTTTTTCAAAAAATTCAACCTTGGCTGCTGTTCCAATAGATCCATCATTTAGTTTGAAGGTCCATCAAAAAAGATAATATGGCAGTCATCTGCCTGATTTTCAACTATTAACAGAAAAGAAAAAACAAAATGTATTGTGTGTCTCATACAAGCTATGGGAAGCAATGTGCTTCTTAAGCAAACCAAGTACAAAAGCAAAAAAAAAAGAAATTCAACATAAATAAACAATACAGAATGTAAACTAATGCTATTGAATATTCAAACATTTCAACCAAAAAGGGAGAGCAAGATAAAAGGACGAAGCAGGGCCTTTTGGGTTCACTTGAAATGCCACCTTACCAAAAAAATAAAAACAAATAAGCATATATAAGAAAGCAATTTTTCAAGGGAATCAAACAGATCCATAGTAAAATAAAAATAAAATAAAATAACAATGAATAATCGAGCTCAGCGGAACAAGTATGGCCAATATCTAATTAGTGATTATGTTGTTAACGCCATAAAAACCAATTATGCTTTGGAATGTGAGAAAATTGGAGGGGTGGTATAGATTGTCGGTTTTTATTTTATACAATTCTTCCAACAATTAACTTCAATGGTTCTTCTTAAAGTTTAAATCTTGGATTCACATGCTAGGCTGCAAAAGCATACCAAAATTTGTTGTTATTGACCCACAGTAGGGTTTGAAAATTGTCAAAATTAACCCTAACAATTGCAGAAATTATTACAGATATTTGACTAAAGTGATGAACTGAGCAAACTCATTATTAGCCAATCCAGTTCTTGAAAGAAGGTGGTTTGGAACGATTTCGCTAAGTTAGCCCAGCAGGGATAACATCTGATTCTATACTATAGACCTTTCTACACAGACAAATATCTCAAATATACATAGGCACATTCATAAGAATTATAATTATTAACAGTTGATATAACTAGATGATTGCTTATTAACTAACTCTGTGAACACAATAAAACCAAATAATTAAAAAGCAATTAGTCAAGGAACAACAAGAAGAAAACGAGAAAAAGAGAGAGAGAGACAGAGAGACAGAGAGACAGAGAGATAGTGTGCATCACAAGCTCTGAAAGCGATACGTTGATTCTACTTGAAGAATAAAATCTTAGAGAAGCCTATAACTGAGGTTATTTGTTCCTTCTCTCAAACAAGGAGAGAAGGAGAGAGGGAGAGAGGTTTGGGGGATTCATAAAGAAAGGACAGGGAGACGGTTAAAAATCTGAAGTGACCATGAATTGGTGGTCTACTGCTGCAATTGGAAGACTATGTTACTCTTGTAACAGCTCTGGTAGATTGCTAATCAAGCAAACCACATACCATGAAAGCTTGTTAACATAAAAAAATAAAATAAAATCATGATTGGCCTCCAAGTTTACATGTATTTGATTATAGACCATAGTAGTTAATTACGTTCAAACCATGGCCAAGTTAACACAAAACAATTTATCAAACTAAAATTCATGCCTATATATACACATGCATAACACATCTCCAATTACCATCTCTGCCAACCTGACAGCCTTTCTTTTATGGCCATGTTTGAATTTGAGTTGTGACAATTGCTTTCTTTTAATGATTTTTTTTATTAAAAAAAATAGATTCTATCAAACTAAAAAACTCAAAACTAAAAGCATAAAATCAGTAATGATTCTACCAAATTGATTGGAATTGAGGGCTTTAAATTGAGAACAAAAGCATAAGTCCATAAAGGATTCACAGGTTTTCCAAGAAACTATAAGTAGAAGTACTCACCCATAATACCAATAGAGAAAGTAAAAAAAAAAAAGAAAAAAAGTCCTTTGATCGTGTCCCCTACTGGGGCAGGAGGCAAATGTAGAGGGTCAGAAATTAAACCCCAAATTAAGTATGGGCCTACGTACTAAGGTCGCCCAAAGAGGCGACCAGGAATAAAAAAGGAGCATGGGCTAAAGTCCAAGGGAAGTGGGCCAACAGTGGGCCAGAGTAGGCCCGACCCGCCAAGGGTTCAAACAGACTCCACGAAGGAAAATGACAGAGTCAAGTTGCAGCGGGAACACATGCGACAGTCAAGTTGTAGAGGGAATACATGCAGCGGGGAAGTTGCCGAGGTACTTTGCCTTAGCGCCGCCATTCCTATTATTTTCAACTCCGCCGCCATCCAAAGTTGATGAGGGAAGCCGAAGCAACTAAGTTACAGAGGCGACACTTGCGATGACCAAGTTGCGGAGGCACTTTGTCTTAGCGCTGCCATTCCAAGTAATCTCTGTTCCGTCGCCACCTGGAGTTGCTGAGGGAAGGAGAGAATCGATGTAATTAAGTTGCAGAGGCACCCAAGTTGCATAGGCACTTTGTCGGCGCTGCCATCTCCAATATTGTCGGTTGTGCCATTTGAACTTGCCACGGGAAATGACTACCACAGCAACTACTGCCGCCGCAACCAACTTGCGGAGGGAACATCCCGCCAAGGTGATAGCAGCCTCTGGGAAAATTTTCCCCTCTGCAAGCAGAGGGTAATTCCTAGCGCTGATAGCAGGCCCCAAGGCATTACTACCCCAGGGCTGATAGCAGGCCACAAAATTCATTTAACTTGGCACTGATAGCAGGCCCCAAGACTTATTGGTTGGAGCTGATCGCAGACCTAGCTTACCAGTTTACCACGGCGATCCCGCGAAGACGGGAGCAAGGTAGCCCGATCATAAGGGACTCCCTTTCCATTACCCAGGTCATAGACCTTGCTTAGTCGCACGGGCTGGACTAAGGAAGCCTCTTGGGCTTGGTACTAAGGCACCGTGACCACAGTGTTCTGATTGAGGCAGTTCAGTCACTCCAGGATACGCAGAGGGAGATCCTGGCAGCTTTCCAAACTCTCTCTGAGGCTATTATGGCCATGGCTTCTCGACCAGCTCCAGCGCAAGCACCTCCGCCCGTAGCAGTCCCAAACCCAGTGCCTAACCTGTTTCCTGAGGTTCGGGCTCCGATCCAGGTGCCTCTAGTGGTACTTCAGGCGAACGGTGCGGCCGCTGGTTCAGCTACCCAAGAGCAGACTAGACCATTCCAGCCCACTCACTTTTTCAATCTAGCCGATGTACAAGCTATGCTCGAGCAAGAGCGTAGCAAGAAGCAATTCCCATCTCTCCCCGACTCAGATATGAGGGCCTCATACTCTCACGAGATATTGACCATGCCATACCTAACTGGGTATACAGTGCCCAAGTTTATTAAGTTTGATGGGAAACAAGGCAATGCCAGAGAACAGGTGGTGAGGTTCATTGAAACTCTTGGTGTCCATGGCAGTGACCACTCTCTGCGCCTTCGGGAGTTCTCTAAGTCCACATACTGAAAGGGCTTGCAACTGGTATGTGAACTTGGTTGGAAGGAGATGGTGAACAAGTTCCACAAGAAGTTCTTCCAAGTCCAAGAGAAAGTTACAACCCTCACCCTTGGGCGAGATGTCCAAAAGGAAGGCGAAGATATACTAGACTCTGTTAAGCGGTTCCAAGATAAGGTTATTGACTGTCATGAACCAGTGGATGAGGCTCATTTAGTTAACATATGTGTGGAGGGTGCCATACGCGACTACAAAATTTTCTTGGTGAATCATAATCTGCCTACCATTTCAACCTTGATTGAGGCAGCTAGGAACCTCAGTACCACTAGTCCCTTGCACAGATCTCGTGACAGCCACCGCTACTCTCGCAGTAACAGAGTTGCTGCAGTAACCTCTGCAGGAGGGAGGCGCTCGCAAGGGGAGGCGACTTCCTCTCGGAAAAGAAAGAGTTATGAGGACAGAAATCCATGTCCTTGCAGCCTTGAGAATGTTAAGTCTCTGGTTAAAGAATGGGTAGCTGATGGTGAACTTAACTTGCCTCCAATTGATGTCCCTCCAACCAAGAAGGACAAAGAAAACCCGGATTATTGTGTCTATCACAAAACCACTAGACACCCTACTAGGGACTGTTGGACTTTGAAAAGTATCTTCAAGAATAAAGTTGACGCAAATGAGCTGAAGTTCAAAGATGTCGGTAACCGTGATATACGGAAGGACCCTTATCCTAACCACAAGGGGAAGGGTATACATATATGATTGGCAATCTCGGGCATGTGTGTGATCAAGTGCATATGGCGTCTTACTGTGATGAGTTAGAAGAAATTGCAACCGGCCGGCTCTCTGAGACAGTGTACCTGCAGAGGCAAAATTCGCAGAGGATGCTAATGCCCAGGCCTTGCAAAACTCTGTTAAGTTTCGCACCTTCTTTGACCAGTTGAGGCTGAGCCAAGCCGCCTAGTTGGAAGCAACAAAAGCCCTCATTAATATCTTTTAAGTGCACCGTGATGAAGTTGCTGAGGCTAAGGAGTATGCACCTCGGCGCATCCAGGAAGCTTATGGGGCCATTACTTTTTCAGAGGCAGACAGAGCATATCCATTTCCCCATAATTGTCCTCTTTTTGTCACAGCATACATCAATGATGTAGAGTTCAAGGGTGCTTTGCTTGATGGCGAGGGCTTCCATAAACATCATCACTACTGACACCTTTCCAAAGGCTGGTGTCCCAGAGTCCAGGATGGTTCGCCAACCTATCACTGTGACTGGTTTTGGCGGCAAGAAAAAACACACCAAGGGCCATGTGGTCATGGACTTAGCAGTTGTTGAGATCCGTTCCGCAACCAAGTTTCTTGTGATTGAAGTGGACATAAATTTCCACATGATACTTGGCAGAGCCTGGATGTACCGATATGGAGCTATCCCGTCGAGTTATCACCAATGCGTGAAGACAAAGTTAGGAAAGCGCACAGTAACCATATAAATGCGTCTGAACAGCCATTTGGGGTTGAGGAGGAACACTATTCGGATGCAGTTTTCTTTACTGAGTTGTCAACGGGTGAAACTCCAAGGACCGGTAAAGTTGCAGGAGTAAAATTGCCAAAATAGGAAAGCATTCGGGAGGTAGGGGCTGCTCCAGAAAGTAGTGGGCAGAAGAGATCAGCAACTCCACAAGTCCTCCGCTCAAGATTGTTAAGGTGCGGGAAGGCGGTAAGACAGTTTACTACCCATGACAGGTCTTGGAGGCCAGGCTTCATACCTTAGGAGGATGGCCCCGAGACAGATAAATGTGACGATGACGAGTCCCAAGAAGAGTTGGTGGAGATGCCTGAGCCCGCCTCTGAATGCGTGCAAGATAGACCCGAATCGTAGCAGGGGGTACTCGCTGAGGTCAACCTCAGCGACTTACCAGGGCAGAGCAAGCCCCGTGTTCATCAGCGACACAATGGCTTCAACAGCTAAGGCAGAATTGATAACACTACTGAAGCGGTATAGTGACGTCTTTGCTAGACATACGATGAGATGCTTGGTTTTGACCCATCTCTTGTCACCTATCACCTTGATACTTTTCCCAACTCTAAGCCAATAAAGCAGCATGCTCGAAAGTATCACCCTGACCTTGAGGCAATGATTAAGGAAGAGGTAGAAAAGTTGTCGATGGCCAAGTTCATTGAGCCTATACAGCAACGAACTTGGCTAGCAAATATTATGCCTGTGGAGAAGAAGAACGGCCAGATCAGGGTCTGCGTAGACTTTCCCGACCTGAATGAATGAGGCCTGCCCGATAGATGAGTTTCCATTGCCCCATGTTGGCACACTTGTCGATTCTACTGTGGGCCATAAGATGTTCTCTTTTATGGATGGGTTCAGTGGTTATAACTAGATCAAAATGGCATCAGAAGATGCAGAAAAAACGGCATTTAGAACACCCTGGGAAAATTGTTTCGATATGGTTATGCCCTTCGGTTTGAAAAACGCGGGGGCAACCTACCAACGGGCTATGACTGCAGTGTTCCATGACATGTTGCATCATGAAATGGAAGTATATGTGGATGATCTGGTGGTCAAGTCTACCAAGGCAAACCGACACCTCTGCGACTTGGAAAAAGTTTTTCTGCGGTGCTGCAAGTATACTTTTTGATTTGTTTACTATACTTTTGTTTTTTTGTTTCTAAGCGTAATGTATATATTATTTTCAGGCATGGTTGTTAATTCTCTACACAGGTTTGGCTTTGCGAGAGAACATACTTAGAGTGAATGGAAGTGATATTTGCCCATGGTAATTTGATATGATCTTATATGCATTTGGTTGAATTTTGTGCTAAGATTGCCTTGTCTTTATTCTTCATCATTTAAACTATTCGTGTATTTGTGATTGAGATTTTTTTAAAACATATTTTCATAGTCAGACATTAGTAATTTCATCTCCCATGCCTTTCAGGAGGGAAAGTGAATATGCAATTTTACTGGCAATGAATTTATGCTATAAAATAGAGTTGCCAGAAGAATCTTTTGACTTCAATGCTTAAAATTATAGCATGATATTCAGTAAATGAATTTATACAGTGTGTTTTCAAACTGCATATTGCAATGAATTAGAAAATGAACTGAGGGTAGAGTATATGAGAAAAATAATGGTTGTCAATAATGAAAGGAGGATATTACTCTAGATGGAGCTGCATGTTGCAAAAGAATTCATTGAGTTGACTCCAAATAGACATGTGTAATTTTGTTAAATCGAGTTTTTCTAGCAGTATCTTGTTCTCTTATATGCAGCAGCAGCAGCTACATTCTAATTCCAGCGAATTTCTGCCACGTTCAATATTACTGGACTCGTATCATGCTTTTTATTCAACTGGCAGGCTCATTCTCTTTATTTGCCGAATTGTGTCAGAACTTGGATGAAAATGTGAAAATGCATTGGATTTTTTTTTGTGATTCTTATCTGCCTCCTAGATTAATATGCATACAACCACAGAATATGTTAATGCTTGCACTTGTGCTGATGTAGGTGGATAAAACATCACTACTTCGCAATGGCCATGGCACTTATCAGTCTCACTTGGGAGACCCAGAAGCAGGTTATTATCCTTCTTAAGTGCATATTGAGAAATTTTGCTTTTGTTTGTTTTTTTTTTTTTTTTTTTTAATGAGTGAGATTGTGCGTGTACTTTGCGGAGAGGGGTGCAACTGTTCCTTCAATGGGCTATCATGCAAGGGGTTGCAATGTTTCTACAAAATAGATATCAACGACAAAGGCTTTGTACACATATGTACACATATTGCACTCGGCAAGGTGTAATTGAAAAGAAAAAAAAAACTCCTTTCACCAAAGAATTTCTGTGTATGCTTCATTTTTGCCTTTATTATCTTAAGTTCTTTCTGCAGTCTACTTTGCATGTGTGTCTGCACTTGATTGTGTGCTCTTTGTGAAACCTTGTCGTCCTGCATGGTTTGCAGAAGAGACGATAGAGAGATTACTAATTCATATAAAAAATTTAAGAATTTTTATATCGAATTATAAAAAAAAGATATTTATGAAAATTATGAAAAAAAAAATGTGTTAAATTTTAAAATTTGGATGATCAATGTAGATAATGTAAACTAATTTTTAAAATTTTGGTGTTTTAAAATTATTCAAAATAATTTTAATTTTTAACTCATATATCATTTTTTATAATTTATAAAATGAAATTGGCACTTGTTTTCAGAACATATACTTTTAAAAAGTTTTTAAAAAAAACAACTTGAGAAATCTTTAAAAAATTGATAAAACAAAAAAATAATAATTAAAATTTATTTTTGGATTAATATTTGTTAATATTTTGCTGTTTTTTTTTTAATAAAAAAGAAGATCATAAATTTTTATATGTTTTAAGCTGTATTAAATTGAGTGAATCTAAAAAGAGCTCTTACGTAGCTCAATTTCGAGCTTGCCCGAATGGCTCGAATTCATCTTACGGTCGTTGTGTAAACGCCCTGTATTTTATTAGTCGTGATAACATTTTACCAATATTCATTATTTAGATCCAATTTACGAAATGACATATTCATTTTTTGATGAAAATAAATAAATATACATGTTCCCTCTTGCTACCACAACAATGTCATTTTATATACAAATAAAAGAATGCCCTAAGGCTTACATCCATATTACAGCGCAATGAAAAAAAAATACGATCTCTAAACTGTACGAGTATAGTCTTACAACCTCAAAATTAAAATCATAAGATTTGTTCCATGTCCTGAATATTTGAAATCCTTCAATTTACCTGTGAAGTTCATAACGTGGGATGAGCACTAATGCTCAGTAGGGAATCTCATAGTTCTAAAACAATAAACTAAACACATAGATAGAAAATGATCAAATTCTATGCAGGGTGATACTATATAGTAAGGTTGACGTTTTGCATGCCTCCAAAATAATCATAATAGAGTATCATTTTCTCAAATTCATTTGAACATTCAAGAGAACTTTATAAACATTTATTCACCGACATTCAAAGACAAACTGTCGTACACTCTATTTGCACTTATCATAAACTGTAACATCTATCAACAGTTTATCATCACTAGTAATTCGACTTGAATCAAGAATATTAAACCCCTTTCAATTCAATTTTCTCAAATATTTTACCAATTGTTTTCAAATCCTCTTATCAAAACAAACATTTGTTTTTCAATCATATTAAATAAATCCTCACCTAATTAACAAAAACCCACTTAGACCAAAAATTTCGAATCTAGGATTTTTTAAGACGACTTATATATAGAGATTAGAGATTCACCCATCATAGATCATTCTCACAAATTCACACAAAGATTCATCATTTTTACTTAAACTTCCAACCCAATTCATACCACACATTACGCATTAAATCCATAGTCCTTAAGCTCCAAAATTGATATTACTATTTACTCACAAATAAAATCTCATAATCTTCAGGTCACAAAACAACCGGTGAGTTCATCATCATCAACCCCTTACCCAATTACCATTTCTTTTCAAGTATATTCTATATGCATTTTCCTCGCTACAAAATCACACAACATATTTGAAA
This sequence comes from Camellia sinensis, assembly GCF_004153795.1. Taxonomy (NCBI): domain Eukaryota; kingdom Viridiplantae; phylum Streptophyta; class Magnoliopsida; order Ericales; family Theaceae; genus Camellia; species Camellia sinensis. The sequence continues at coordinate 1,198 of NW_021029642.1, read as the reverse complement.
TTTCATAAGTCATACGAGTCATACACATTATCTCCGACTCAATACTTCTCAACACATTTCATCTTTTGCCAAGCTTGATATGGCAGAATAAGCAAGCACCCAAACTCACAACACCTTCACGTTTTTCTAACTTGATACGTGGGATAATGGGCACCCCCGAAATATTTTATACGAATTCCCCACATTTCTGACTATTACACGACAAGATGCTAGGGCCACCCAAAAACGTTTTAATTTTACAATCCCAATTTACCGACTATTATACGGGCAGGACAGTGAGCACTTAAAAAGCATTTAAATACAATCCTACATTTACCGTACTATTATACAACCGGATGTGGGCACCCCGTTACATTTAAACAATCCGCACATTTACCGACTATCTATACGACAGGACGTGAGCATGTCTCTTCCTAATATCTTCAAAGAAAAAATGAAAAAAAAAATCAAATAACTTTCATGCCTTGACATCATGACATGTGAGCCAAAGAAGTTTCAAAAACAGAAGAGAGCTGTGATGAAAGAGAAAGTTGCATTACATGCAAAATTAAAAACTAGGAATTGCTGGAGGCAAACTAGAAAAGAATGAAATATGACTTAACTTCAGCAAGTAATGAAAGAAAAACACTCAAGGAATGTTGTTGATGTTTGATTAGTAACAAAACTTCCCTTCCCTAGCTGTTATACATTATAATTATTTATCATGTACATAACTTTTTGGCAAATTCATTGTAACGAAAAAAAAATGAATATTTAAACAACTTAATTAAATCGCTAGTGTGTTTGATTCAACATGACTTAGGATGGACAAGCATACATTAAATATGATCGTTTTTCGGGCATAGTCCCCAAACAGGCGATTTGTACAGCTTAACCATACACCTGTTAATATGAATTAGAATGGGAGGGTGGGGGGCCAAAAACCAACCAAATTAAGGATTGACCGTCGGACTCCAGCAGTATTTCTCCCCAAAACAACGTCCATCTCCCAGCCTACCAATCTAACAACGGAGATCAAATGGTAAGAGTCATCCCAGATTTGCCAGAGGAAAACAATTTGCAAATAAACATTATATGCCCATCAAAAAAAGTTCTAGTTGTATTTCAGTGGCCATAAAAAACTAGACAACAAGATGGCCGGCATAGAAGACAAAAACATGGTTATTGCAACTAGCAGAAGCAAAGAACTCATTGAAGT
>NW_021029641.1:19647-29853 GCF_004153795.1 Camellia sinensis | reverse complement strand
ATATGTAAATTACCGGGGTTCGCGTACCATTTCTTGCCGCCATACGTTTCGAACACTCGAAACACCTATACGTTGAATTCTCCTGTTACAGTTGGCAGATATGTAAATACGGGTTCCGTACGCATTTCTGCGCATTACGGTTCGAAACACTCGAACACCTATAACGCGGATTCTCCTGCACAGTGGCGAATGTCTGTAAATACGGGGTTCACCATACCCATTTCTTGCGCATACGGTCTAACACTCGAACACGCTATTAAGATTCTCCCGCACACAGTGGCAGATATGAAATTAACGGGGTTTCGTACCATTTCTTGCGATTACGGTTGAACACTCGAACAACTATACGGATTCTCCTGCACAGTGGCAGGATTATGTAAATACGGTTTACTATACCATTTTGCGCATACAGGTTCGAACACGTCGAACACCTATCGAGATTCCTCTGCAACAGTGCAGATATGTAAATACGGGCTTTCGCGTACCATTCTTGCGCATATACGGTTCCGAACAACTCGAACACTATACGGATTCTCCGCAGCACTAGTTAGTGGCAGATATGTGAAACTACGGGTTTTCGTACCAATTTCTGCGCATTCGGTTTCGAAACACTCGAACACCTATACGGATTTCTCCTGCCACAGTGTGCAGATATGGTAAATACGGGGTTTCCATACCATTCTTTCTTGCGCATTATCGGTTCAACACTCGAACACCTATACGGATTCTCCTGCACAGTGGCAGATATGTAAATACGGGGTTTCCGTACCATTTCTTCGCCGCATTACAGTTCGAACACTCGAACAGCCTTATCGGATTCTCCTGCCACAGTGGCAGATATGTAAATTACGGGGTTCCGTAGCCATTTCTTGCGCATTACGGTTCGAAACACTCGAACACCTATACGGATTCTCCTGCACCAGTGGCAGATATGTAAATACGGGGGTTTCCGTACCATTTCTTGCGCTATACGGTTCGAACACATCGAACACCTATAGCGGATTCTCCTGCACAGTGGCATATATGTAAATACGGGGTTCCTACCATTTCTTGCGCATTACGGTCTAACACTCGAACCCTATACGGATTCTCGCTGCACGAGTGGCAGATATGTAAATACGGGGTTTGCGTACCATTTCTTGCGCATTCGGTTCGAACACTCGAACACCTATACGGATTTCTCCTGGCACAGTGGCAGTATGTAAATACGCGGTTTCCGTCCATTATCTGCAGTCTACTGTCGAAACTTCAAACACATTACGTTCTCTCTAGCACAACGTGGCAGATATGTAGAATACGGGGTTTCCGTACCAATTTCTTGCGCATTACGGTTCGAACTAACGTTCAGAGGCAAACACTATACTGATTCTCCTGCACAGTGGCCAAGATATGTAAATAGGGTTACATAGCATTTCTGCGCATTTACGGTTTTTTAACAACTTCGAACACCTATACGGATTCTCTTGCACAGTGGCAGTATATGTAAATACGGGGTTTCCGTCCATTTCTTGCGCATTACAAGTTCGACACTCCTTTTTTCCCCAAACACCATATACGGATTCTCCTGCACAGTGGCAGTTTGTGAATACGGGTTCCGTACCATTTTCTTGCGCTTACTGGTTCGAAACACTCGAACACCATATACGGATCTCCTGCACCAGTGGCAGATATGTAACATACGGGGTTTCCGCTACCATTCTTGCGCATACTGTTCGAACACTCGAACACCTATACGGATTCTACTGCACAGTGGCAGATATCTAAATACGGGGTTTTCGTACCATTTCTTGCGCATTACGGTTCGAACACTCGAACAACTATACGGATTCTACTGCACAGTGGCAGATATGTAAATACGGGGTTCCCGTACCATATCTTACGCATTCCAGTTCGAACACTCGAACACCTATACGGATTCTCCTGCACAGTGGCAGATATGTAAATACGGGGTTTCCGTACCGTTTCTTGCGCATTACGGTTCGAGCACTCGAACACCAATACGGATTCAGCTGCACAGTGGCAGATATACCTATACGGATTCTCCTGCACAGTGGTAGATATGTGAATACGGGATTTCCGTACCATTTCTTGCGCATTACGGTTCGAACACTCGAACACCTATACGGATTCTCCTGCACAGTGGCAGCTATGTAAATACGGGGTTTCCATAGCATTTCTTGCGTATTACGGTTCGAACACTCGAACACCTATACGGATTTTCCTGCACAGTGGCAGATATGTAAATACGAGGTTTCCGTGCCATTTGGCAGATATGTAAATACGGGGTTTCCATACCCTTTCTTGCGAATTACGGATCGAACTGTCGAACACCTATACGGATTCTCCTGCATAATGGCAGATAGGTAAATACGGGGTTTACATACCAATTCTTGCGCATTACGGTTCGAACACTCGAACACCTATATGGATTTTCCTACACAGTGGGGTTTCCGTACCATTTCTTGCGCATTACGGTTCGAACATTCGAACACGTATACGGATTTTCCTGCACAGTGGCATCTATGTAAGTATGGGGTTTCCGTACCATTTCTTGCGCATTACGGTTCGAACACTCGAACACCTATACGGATTCTCCTGCATAGTGGCAGATATGTATATACGGGGTTTCCGTGCCATTTCTTACGCATTACGGTTAGAACACTCGAACACGTATACGGATTCTCCTGCACAGTGGCATATATGTAAGTATGGGGTTTCCGTACCATTTCTTGCGCATTACGGTTCGAACACTCGAACACCTATACTCGAAACATCTTTTAATATCCCGCGATTTCTGCGCAGGTTCTGCACTCAGGTGGCAGATACATGTAAAAATGTAAGCAGACGGGTTTTCACATAAATCGGATTTCTCTAGCGCATTAACGGTTTTCGACAAACAATCAATGCGTAATGACGGATTCGAATCCTGCAAGTGCAGAATAATGTAATATCTATCGTGGGGTTTGACATACCAGTTCTTGCTGCACTAGCGAGGAATTGCGAATAGTATAACAGTCGAAACACCTAATAAGCCGGCACTGTCGCTCTGACATAGTGAGCCTGAAGTTAGTGAAAATGTACGCAGGTTTCGGGAGCACACAAAATTGTACTTCCTGGCGCACATTCTCTGTGTTACGAAGCTGCTCTCCGTATACAAACCTAAGTGGAACTCTCACTCTCTCTGGCAACATGTGGCAGACTATTGAGAGTCACAGAGAGGGTAATTAGGTCACAGTTGTCGCTGACGCACCTTAATCGGGTTCAAACACTGCGAAACACCAGACTCGGATGGTTTTTCCCCTGCACCAAGAGGGCACTACATATATTAAATACGGGGTTCTTCCAGTACCATTTCTTGCGCATTACGTTCGAACACGTGTGTCACGCATATCACACTTATAGCGGTACTTGCCTGCATGCGTGGACATATGCTAAATACGCCTGGTTATTCCGTCGCAAATCTTATGCGCAATATCATCGGTCTTCGCAGAACCACCTCAGACTGAATCGAGAGCTATCAATCTGATTTCTCCTTGCTACGAGTGCAGATCTGATAAAGTACTGGGGTTTCACTCATTACATCAGTCTTCGCGCAGACTACGGTATCGCTAGTTTACTATCTCATATACTACTCCTATTAAATTGATTTGACCGTCAAGTGGCAGAAATATGTAAATACGGGGTTTCCGTACCATTTCTTTGCGCATTTACGGTTCGAACACTCGAACACCTATACGGAATTCTCCTGCACTGTGGACAGATTGTAAATTACGGGGCTCTTGAACATTAACCATTTTCTTGCGCATTACGTGTTTCAGATACATCACATGAGTGTACAGGAATATAAGGGTGTATCTACACTGAACAGAGTGACGATATAAGTAGAAAAATACTTTCGAAAAAAAAATTCGAATTCTCTAGAAATATGGGTTCGGGACCATTTCTTGCAACATTACGGTTCGAACACTCGAACACTATATGGATTATCTGCACAAGATGCAGATATGTGAAGTACGGGGTTTACATACCAGATTTCTTGCGCATTACGGTTTCAGAGAGATCTTTCCGATCGACATATTAAACGTGATTCCCTGCCACAGTGCAGAACTATGTAATATATGGCAGAGCGGTTTTCCACGGTACCATTATCTACATATGCGGCAATATAGGAGATGATGAGAAGAACTAGGTAGACGGATTACAGGCGTCGAAACTCGACTATCACATTGTCCTGCAGCAAGTGGCAAATAGATAGTGAACAATAAATGGCGGTGTTAGATGCAGAATTACATATGAATATTGCGCACATTTACGGTTCGAACACTCGAGAGCCACAAGGTATACGTGACTCGTCCCATTGTCGAACAGTGGCTACGATATTAAATATACGGGTTTTCCGTACCATGTTCTTGCGCAATACGGTTCGAACCACATCGCACATTTCCAACCCTCTCTATACGGATTGCTGCTCTGCATGCAGATTAGCAGATTATGGGAGTAAAACGGGAGGGTTATACTCTCATGTTACTATTTTCCTCCTATATGCGCATTAACGGTTTTAAAAAACTTCCGAACACCTATCTGCGATTCACACATATTTGCCACAGTGGCCACGCATATGTTAATAGTACGTAAAGGCTATTTCCGGTGATAGGTTGTTATTCGCGCTTACTTTATGTTTGCGAACACCGATACATACCTATAGTACATGAATGTGATGGCAGCTGCACCAAGTGGGCTTGAGACTAATGGCATCAATAGGCGGGGTGCACGTTACCCACTTTCTTAATGGCGCATTACAACCGGTTCGCAACACTCGAACTCCTATGTCGCGATTGACTCGGCTAGGACGTGAAGTCGGCATCGATATGCCGAAAAGTGAACGGGAAGATATTACCCGTCCATTTCTTGCGCATTACGGTTCGAACACACGCTCGCAGAAGATACCATACGGATTCTAACTAGGCAAAGTAGCATACAGTATGTAACTCACGGGGTTTCTCCGATAGCATCTGTATTAGCGCTATCAATTTCTAAGGTTCCGAAACCAGACCGATAACCCTAATATAGATGGCATCTCCCCCATAGCTACAAGTTTGGCATATGTAATTATAACGCCCCAAAAGGGTCAGGGTTTTGCGTGCGCATGTTTCCCGATTGAGGCGCGCGCATTACGTCGAAAAGCTCGACTGAACACTCTATTACCGGGCATAAAGACTTAGTTGCACAGGTGGCAGATACTGTAAATACGGGGTTGTTCCGTACATTTCTTGCGCAATGAGTCGGGCTTTGAAACACTGAGCACGCCACACATACGGAGTGGTCTCGTGCTGCAACACGCCCTCGGCAGATATTGTAATACGGGGTTTTATCATACCATTTCTGGCACGATTATAAGGTTTCAGAGATCTACTTACAGCACGAGAACAGTATGACAGGTATTCTCCTGTCACATCTACCACTTGGGCAGACTACATGTAAAACGGGGATTCTCACAGTGACCTACTTTCTCTCTTGCGCGAGTTAGACGTGTTCTTAACACTCGCGTGCACTTGACTACGATATAACGGATTCTCTCCTGATCAACACGCGGACATGATTGTTGTCTGAGATTGACGTAGAGTGCGCCTCCCATACAGTGAATAAGCTCTCCGAGCCGCATCTACCGAGATGGAGATTCACTCGGACTCACCTATACGGTTGCTATGCAATCAGACTGGGGCAGGCTATGACGTACATAGATATCTGGCGTCTGAAATGGGTCCTTGTCGTCGCATTTAGTCACGCAATAACGGTTTCGAACACTCGAAACCTAACTTACGGAGTTCTCCTGCATAGTGGCAGAGATTACTTGCTATAAGTGATATCGGCGGTATCATTACGCAATTTCCTGCGTTCATCGAGTCGCGAGTGCGTTCTGGAACACTCAATCTACCGCATACGAGCTCTAATTACGAGATTCTACTGCACAGTGGCAGATTATGTAATACGGCGGCTTTCCTCGTGACTCAGTGTGTCTGAGTTCTTGACGACGATCTTACGGTTTCGAACATCGAACAAGGCTTATACGGATTTCTCTGTCAGCGAGTATAGTGCAGATATGCTCATAATATCGGGGTTTACATTACGCAGTGCTCTAGCCGATTTAAGCGCTTGAACTATCTCACGATCCGACTATCTGATTATAACGGATGGCTGAGCTCATAATGTGCGGATCCTGCCAGACCCTGGCAGATGTGAAAGTTCTACGGGGTTTCCGTACCATTTCTTGCGCATTACGGTTCGAACACTCGAACACCTATACGGATTCTCCTGCACAGTGGCAGATATGTAAATACGGGGTTTCATACCATTTCTTGCGCATTACGGTTCGAACACTCGAACACCTATACGGATTCTCCTGCACAGTGGCAGATATGTAAATACGGTTTCCTACACATTTCTTGCGCATTACGGTTCGAACACTCGAACACCTATACGGATTCTCCTGCACAGTGGCAGATATGTAAATACGGGGTTTCCATACCATTTCTTGCGCATTACGGTTCGAACACTCGAACACCTATACGGATTCTCCTGCACAGTGGCAGATATGTAAATACGGGGTTTCATACCATTTCTTGCGCATTACGGTTCGAACACTCGAACACCTATACGGATTCTCCTGCACAGTGGCAGATATGTAAATACGGGGTTTCGACCATTTCTTGCGCATTACGGTTCGAACACTCGAACACCTATACGGATTCTCCTGCACAGTGGCAGATATGTAAATACGGGGTTTACCATTTCTTGCGCATTACGGTTCGAACACTCGAACACCTATACGGATTCTCCTGCACAGTGGCAGATATGTAAATACGGGGTTTCCGACCATTTCTTGCGCATTACGGTTCGAACACTCGAACACCTATACGGATTCTCCTGCACAGTGGCAGATATGTAAATACGGGGTTTCATACCATTCTTGCGCATTACGGTTCGAACACTCGAACACCTATACGGATTCTCCTGCACAGTGGCAGATATGTAAATACGGGGTTTCGATACCATTTCTTGCGCATTACGGTTCGAACACTCGAACACCTATAGGATTTCCTGCACAGTGGCAGATATGTAAATACGGGGTTTCATACCATTTCTTGCGCATTAAATATACGGTTCGAACACTCGAACACCTATACGGATTCTCCTGCACAGTGGCAGATATGTAAATACGGGGTTTCCGTACCATTTCTTGCGCATTACGGTTCGAACACTCGAACACCTATACGATTCTCTGCAGATGGCAGATATGTAAATACGGGGTTTCCGTACCATTTCTTGCGCATTACGGTTCGAACACTCGAAACACTATACGGATTTCCCTGCACAGTGGCAGATATGTAAATACGGGGTTTCCGTACCATTTCTTGCGCATACGGTTCGAACACTCGAACACCTATACGGATTCTCCTGCACAGTGGCAGATATGTAAATACGGGGTTTCACCATTTCTTGCCATTACGGTTCGAACACTCGAACACCTAGGATTTCCTGCACAGTGGCAGATATGTAAATACGGGGTTTCATACCATTTCTTGCGCATTACGGTTCGAACACTCGAACACCTATACGGATTCTCCTGCACAGTGGCAGATATGTAAATACGGGGTTTCCGTACCATTTCTTGCGCATTACGGTTCGACCACTCGAACACCTATACGGATTTCCTGCACAGTGGCAGATATGTAAATACGGGGTTTCCGTACCATTTCTTGCGCATTACGGTTCGAACACTCGAACACCTATACGGATTTTCCTGCACAGTGGCAGATATGTAAATACGGGGTTTCCGTACCATTTCTTGCGCATTACGGTTCGAACACTCGAACACCTATACGGATTCTCCTGCACAGTGGCAGATATGTAAATACGGGGTTTCTACCTTTTCTTGCGCATTACGGTTCAACACTCGAACACCTATACGGATTCTCCTGCACAGTGGCAGATATGTAAATACGGGTTTCCTACCATTCTTGCGCATTACGGTTCGAACACTCGACACCTATACGGATTCTCCTGCACAGTGGCAGATATGTAAATACGGGTTTCCGTACCATTTCTTGCGCATTACGGTTCGAACACTCGAACACCTATACGGATTCTCCTGCACAGTGGCAGATATGTAAATACGGGTTTCCTACCATTTCTTGCGCATTACGGTTCGAACACTCGAACACCTATACGGATTCTCCTGCACAGTGGCAGATATGTAAATACGGGGTTTCTACCATTTCTTGCGCATACGGTTCGAAACACTCGAACACCTATACGGATTCTCCTGCACAGTGGCAGATATGTAAATACGGGGTTTCCTACCATTTCTTGCGCATTACGGTTCGAACACTCGAACACCTATACGGATTTCCTGCACAGTGGCAGATATGTAAATACGGGGTTTCGTACCATTTTGCGCATTACGGTTCGAACATCGAACACCTATACGGATTCTCCTGCACAGTGGCAGATATGTAAATACGGGGTTTCATACCATTTCTTGCGCATTACGGTTCAACACTCGAACACCTATACGGATTCTCCTGCACAGTGGCAGATATGTAAATACGGGTTTCTACCATTTCTTGCGCATTACGGTTCGAACACTCGAACACCTATACGGATTCTCCTGCACAGTGGCAGATATGTAAATACGGGGTTTCCATACCATTTCTTGCGCATTACGGTTCGAACACTCGAACACCTATACGGATTCTCTGCACAGTGGCAGATATGTAAATACGGGGTTTCATACCATTTCTTGCGCATTACGGTTCGAACATCGAACACCTATACGGATTCTCCTGCAAGTGGCAGATATGTAAATACGGGGTTTCACCATTCTCTTGCCATTACGGTTCGAACACTCGAACACCTATAGGATTCTCTGCACAGTGGCAGATATGTAAATACGGGGTTTAATCCATTTCTTGCGCATTACGGTTCGAACACTGAACACCTATACGGATTCTCCTGCACAGTGGCAGATATGTAAATACGGGGTTTCCGTACCATTTCTTGCGCATTACGGTTCGAACACTCGAACACCTATACGGATTCCTGCACAGTGGAAGATATGTAAATACGGGTTTCTACCATTTCTTGCGCATACGGTTCGAACACTCGAACACCTATACGGATTCTCCTGCACAGTGGCAGATATGTAAATACGGGGTTTCTACCATTTCTTGCGCATTACGGTTCGAACACTCGAACACCTATACGGATTCTCCTACAGTGGCAGATATGTAAATACGGGGTTTCTACCATTTCTTGCGCATTACGGTTCGAACACTCGAACACCTATACGGATTCTCCTGCACAGTGGCAGATATGTAAATACGGGTTTCATACCATTTCTTGCGCATTACGGTTCGAACACTCGAACACCTATACGGATTCTCCTGCACAGTGGCAGATATGTAAATACGGGGTTTCGACCATTTCTTGCGCATTACGGTTCGAACACTCGAACACCTATACGGATTTCCTGCACAGTGGCAGATATGTAAATACGGGGTTTCATACCATTTCTTGCGCATTACGGTTCGAACACTCGAACACCTATACGGATTCTCCTGCACAGTGGCAGATATGTAAATACGGGGTTTCCGTACCATTTCTTGCGCATTACGGTTCGAACACTCGAACACCTATACGGATTCTCCTGCACAGTGGCAGATATGTAAATACGGGGTTTCCGTACCATTTCTTGCGCATTACGGTTCGAACACTCGAACACCTATACGGATTCTCCTGCACAGTGGCAGATATGTAAATACGGGGTTTCCGTACCATTTCTTGCGCATTACGGTTCGAACACTCGAACACCTATACGGATTCTCCTGCACAGTGGCAGATATGTAAATACGGGGTTTCGACCATTTCTTGCGCACATTACGGTTCGAACACTCGAACACCTATACGGATTCCTGCACAGTGGCAGATATGTAAATACGGGGTTTTACATTCATCTTGCGCATTACGGTTCGAACACTCGAACACCTATACGGATTCTCCTGCACAGTGGCAGATATGTAAATACGGGGTTTCCGTACCATTCTTGCGCATTACGGTTCGAACACTCGAACACCTATACGGATTCTCCTGCACAGTGGCAGATATGTAAATACGGGGTTTCCTACCATTTCTTGCGCATTACGGTTC
>NW_021029641.1:0-13465 GCF_004153795.1 Camellia sinensis | reverse complement strand
TTTTTTTATTAAAATTTTATCATTTTAAAATTATTAAAAAGTATCTAGAACTTAAAAAATTAAAAATTTTAACTTCTGTACTCTTAAAATTCTAATTTTTATAACTCCCACCCCTTCACCAGTTCCTCTATCACCCACCACCATTATTGCCTCTTTCCATTGCCATAACTGTTGGTGCCACTCTACAACCTTTCTCCGAGCCTCCTTTATCCGGATCCGGGCCAAGATGAACTCCCTGCCTTTTGTTTTTTTTCTTTCTTAATGGCAAACCAGCATCCTTCATGCCATCCCCAACTCCTTCCTAACAAAAGCCACAAAACAATCCACTAAAAAGACATAAAGGAATTACACAAGTATACTCTCAATTACCTAGCAAATCCATGCCCGAATTGAACCAACCCCTATGTGCCTCTTCCAGCCTCATCTTCACCTCGGAATTGTCTTGACGATGAGCCACTCTAGAATCCACCAAAACTTCAGGCTCGAATTCTTCAGAATCTACCGAAGAACAACTCTCTCTTTTGTATAGAATGAACAAACAATCCTTTGATGTATCCTTCTTAAACCATGAGTTGAATACTCAATGAAACATCAAAGAAAACTAGCAAAATATCTCCAGATATAAACCCTAGAACCCAAGAAGAAGATCTGGAGGTGTAATCCTAGAATTGGACTGAAACACGTATTTATAGAAAACTGTCCCGCGATCTCCGCTCGAGCGTCGGATTGGCCGCTCGAGCGGACCTACGCTCGAGCGCGGAAAGTTCCGCTCAAGCGGGAAAAAACAACATCCAGTATTTTTGCAGGCGAACTAAACTTCTGGAACTCAGCATTCTCCGCTCGAGCGGACAGACAACTTGGAATGCATTTTTGCATTTTGCTTCAGAGGCGCTGCCCCTCGACCCTGCCGTGGCGCTGCCCCGGACCCGCCAAGAGGCGCTGCCCCCTCGACCCCCGCGAGCTGACCGGGCAACTCGATCCCCGTCATAATCAGCGAAACGGAAATCTTGAAAGCATTAACATCACAAACTTCTCTACAAGGCACAATTCGGGTTGGATTCACATCTAAACACTCATAGCCTCACTGAAATAAAAAGTGCGAAAACAAATACAACTTAAAGGAGTTTTGTCAAACGGGGTTGCTAAGAATAAAAACCTAACATATATATATATATATATATATGAATTCACCAACTGAGCCTTCTCTCTCTCTCTCCATCACTTTATGTAGTCATTTCGTATATCTCAATTCCAAGAAGCATGGTGGAGTTATAGTCCTTATATGGCATGCATGCAAACATGTGGCATTCATTGCCACAGAAAATTTGAAATTTCAGATTTTTTATTTTTTTAAAAATTAATACACTAAGGCTTTTAACTAAGTTATTTAACAAAGATAATTATCATGTTGAATCCTTATTAAAACAATTTATAAACAACAAATATTGAACATCCATAAAATTATTATTCTTAATAATGCTTTTGTTAGTGATTGAATTGGGTTAATTTGAAACTAACTTATACACTAATATATATTTTAGATAGACTCTGGATAAAATTAATTAATTAATTTATTCATTTATTTTCTTTTTAAAAAATTAAATGCTGGTTCTCACACCAATGACGAGTATGAGGGCCAAGACTAGAATGACAACAATGTACTAAGGGACAAGAATTAGATTGGAGCACCCAATAAACCACATCTCTCTTTATAAATGACACACAAATGTTTGATTTCCTTACTTAACAAGCTAAAAATAAATGTATGCAAGGGCAAAGTTGTCCATAACTATAGAGAAAAAGAAAAAAGGAATACCTATTTTCACAATAAATTTGACTTCGGATAAATTACACTTTGTATCAAATTTCATTTTGACCCTTATATAAGAAATTATGATAGTCAATCTCCTGCATTTCTTGTCAAATTTTAGTTTGGTCCTTACATATGAAATTGTGATAATCAACCCATACACTTTTGGTCAAATCGCATTTTGGTCTTTACACAAGTGTCAATGTCTCCCCTTTTATTATTCCATTATTTAAATTTTTAACAGAATCTAGACATGTGACAAGAATGTGACTACGAAATGAGATTAAGAAAGGAAAATCATCCTAATTTCCTACCAATCCACATTTTGTCCTACGTGATAACCATATGAGAGTTTCGTAAAGACTATGTTAATGTGGAAAATCGAGTTTTGTGATTCCAGTTTATGCAAAATCCTAGTTCATCTTGTAAATTGTTGACAATTTGCACTTTGTTTTAGCCTAATATAGTCATGATTTAATGCATTTTTTGGGACAAAACGTGTATTGGTGGGAAATGTGAATGATTTTTCTCTTTTACTCTCATTTCGTGGTTACATTCTTATCACATGATAGATTATGTTAAAGAGTTAAACAATGAAATAACAAAAGGTGAACATTGACACTTATGTAAGAACTAGGGATGGGCGCGAGTTGGTTGCGGCCACGGAACCTCAAATTCGCCATCCGTCCGCCAGATTGGCGGATTGGAGAAAATTAATCCACATCCGTCCGCCAATTCAGCGAATGTAGATTGAGCAGATTGACAGTTTGACAGATGGATGCGAATCGGCTTGACGGTTTAAAAAAGATATTCAAGTTGAAAACTTTTTTTCAACAGAATACTTAAACTCTTTTTTAATTTAAAACACAAACAGAATATTTAAACAAACTGAAAACACAAAATCTTATAAACTACTAGGGGTGTTCGTGGTTTGGCGGTTCGGTTGCGGCCAAAGGAATCTCAAATCCGCCATCCGTTCGCCAGATTGGCGGATTGGAGAAAATCATGAATTAAATTTGTGTGGAGTGAGATTTGTGAAAAGTCGTTCCAAGAGCTTAAGGCTAGACTTAACACTGCTCCAGTATTGATTATTCCGGAGAGGGATTTGGGCTACTCTATGTATTGCGATGTTTCGTGGGAAGGTTTGGGTTGTGTATTGATGCAAGAGGGGAAAGTAGTAGCTTATGGCTCACGGCAGTTGAAAACACATCAGAGGAACTATCCTACTCCTAACCTAGAGTCAGCGGCGGTGATCTTTGCCTTAAAGATTTGGAGGCATTATCTGTATGGTCAGAAGTCTGAAGTGTTTTTCTGATCACTAGAATCGAAAATATCTGTTTACACAGAAATATTTCAATCTAAGGCAGAGGAATTGGATGGAGTATATAGAAGATTACGACTTTGAGTTGCATTATTATCTGAGGAAGGCCAATGTTGTGGCCGATGCCTTAAGTAGGAAATCCATCAGCAATGTAACTAATATTTCCATTTGGGAATAGGAGATGTTGGGTGCTATTGGTGAATTTAACTTACATCTTGGCGAGTCTGTTGAGTCTGCAGTGTTGTTTTCGGTGGTTGCATAACCTAAACTTGTGAACCGGGTGATAGAAGTGCAAAAGAGTGACCTTGAGGTAGAATCTCTTCGGGAGAAGATCTCTAGTAGGAAGGTAGAGAAAGGCTTGAATGTGTATCCCGATTCGAGTGTTAGATACCGTGACCGTCTTTTACTACCAAAGTCTTGTTGAAATGAAGTACTCTAAGAATTTCACCATTCACGCCTTGTGGTGCATCCAGGAGACACAAAGATGTATCACGACCTTAGCTTTGTCTATTTGTCAAGTTTTCTGACTTAGGCATCGGAGAGGTTTCCGGCACACACCCGCCGGCTAGCTCACGTTTGTGTTTTCAGGTGACAAAGCGACGTCGTACGGAGGAGCGTGGACTTGGTCAACAGGATTATACGAGGAGAATTATTTCCTCCCCGTACAGTTGGTATCGATGTAAAATTTTAGAATCGAAACTAACAATACCTTATAAAAAAAACGACCGAAAATCAAATTTTGTTCAATCGCAAATGGGCGGCTCAATTTGGCAGATTCTTCTTGCAGGCCTACGTGACCAATTTGAGAGGCAATATTTTATGTGATCAAATTTGATGATGTCTTATTTATTTATTCATTTATAGATTGGACACCAATTCAACCAAAACAAACAAGAAAACCATTACAAATTTGATGATGTCTTCAATACATTTTTTTAAAGAATACTGCTAAAATTATAAATCTATTTTAATTTGAAAGACAATATTTTTCGTGATTAGATTTGATGATGTCTTTAATATTTTCTTTTCAAGAACATTGAGAAAATCATAAATCTATTTTAAGTTACCATGATTATCGTAGAAAAATTATATTCACACACCCCTTTTTCATTTCTCATATATATATATATATATAGTCTTTATGAGAGAGAAGATACAAAAAATTTATGTGCGTGTGGTTAAAGGCATCCAACCAGGTGGCAAAATTGACAAATTAGGTTTGGTTGGATTCCTACACTTCAATTTTTTTCTGTTTTTTTTTGGATGCCATGCCGTGTTGTAAATAATATTCCCAATTGCAAAGTTTCGAATCAATCGGCATTAATTATTTAAGGAGAAAACAAGAAGAATTAATCAAATTTAGGTCTGGTTCTATATTTATGATTTTTTTTATTTTTTTTTATTTTTTTATTTTTTTGAGATTTGTGTATTTATGAATTTGAAATGCATGAATTTGGTATTAATCATGTAATGAAAAAATAAGAAGAATAATTCAAATTTAAATTTGACAATTTACCTAAAATATTTTAAGATTATATTAAAAAAATTAGGATTAATTACTTAAAAATCCTATTTGTAAGGAGGTTTTTTTCAAGGTTCATAATATTACAATTTTAGAAAATAAAAGACACCCAAAACTTTTATACTATCTGAGATCCCTTAAAAACATGCACATTTTACATTCAAATTTAAAAACCATCAATAGAGAAAAACGATCGAGTTCACTTCTCTCTCCATTTTTTCTAACGACATGATTGATTTCACTTCTCCCCCCTCCTCCATGATTGATTTCACCTTCGTTCAGACCTTCAACACAATCAATAGAGAAAATCAATCTTAATTTCTCTAGCATGTTGAAAACTGTAAAACTAATATTTCTCTAGCATGTTGAAAACTGTAAAACTAAAATTCCTCTGGCATATTGAAAATTGTAAAACTAAAATTTCTTCGATTTAAAACCCGACATACTATCTGGCCATCACACACATATATGTGAAAAGCTTAGGGAACTTATTCCACTATGTGTGGTGATTGATCAGTAGGGAACGGATTTGGATAAGGTTGCGATGACTCAAGTGATCAACGATGGTAAGAAACAGACCTGTGTTAGGTTAGATAATTTTAGAGAAAAGGCTCAGGACACCATGTCGAGGATGACTTTTTGTTTGATGTTGGATCCAATGAGCTTCATTATCTTGAGAACTTTGTGGCATGTGATTCTTGTTATTCTACGATTACCCAGATGATGAGAAAAATTATTCAATTGTTATTTTAAGTAAAGATATTGTTAGCTTTTTTGGCTTTCGAAGGTTATTATTGTAATTGCGAGCGTGCCAGCAAGGATCAATCAGTCCTTACAGAAAATTAATTGCCAACCAATTATCAGATGATTGTATTTTAGTTCTTTCAGCCTCAATAAAGAGGACTTTTACTGGTGGCTTAATTTAAGAGAATTAAGCAAAATAACAATTAAATCAAGAACAGTTGAAGTATTTCATTAAAATGAAAAAATTACAATGATCCAAACTCAGCCTCGTAGAGGTTTACAGCAACAATCTACTTAAAACTACTCCTATGAACGACGTGCAGTGCAGGAATTTAAAGTACAGGAAAATGAAAGACTGGAAATGTAAAACTGGAAAGAAAAATAAGTATAATAAGACTAGTTTTTTAGATCTGAGTCTAGGGGCTCTTTTTCTGGGCCTTCTCTGCTATTTATACTTCTCGAGGATGACCATCGAATTGTATTTTCAACCGTCGAACTGCTCCTCCATAATCGCTGATCATATTGCCTTACAATTAGCCCCACTGTGCCATCACTTACAGTTAGGCTTCCCTCCTAAATTTGAATTTAAATGTAAGTAACCGTTAAAGCCACATCACCTTGCATCTCTTTATTGATCCACTGCTACTCAGATCTCATAATAACCAATACTAACTTCCACGTGTATGATCAAGATCGAATACTTGAATAGTCTTCCTGCATTACCCTTATTCTGTCACGCGTCGAATTGTAATTGGCTTGTACAAAATATGTAGCCAACATTACCCCCGCACTAATATACCCAATACTTGGTGATATTAGTGGATCAAAGTTTTTTTTTATCCACGCCTTAGAACGTGCATGGGCTTTGCATTCTTCCAGAAATGCAACTGTCATTTATTATCTGCATTAAAGTCTCCTTCAATCTTTTGAACATCCCCACCACCTTAGTATTCGAACAGACTGATGCATTTCTTATGGCCGAATCAATTTTCTTCTCCATTGATCGAGCACACGAAGAGTCATTTGATGATGTTGTTCCTCCTCGAAAGAACCTCTATGCATTAATTAGCCACCTTTACCCACCTTTTTATATTCAGGTCATAGATGCCTTTGCAAATTATCAACCTTTGGACTACGAACACATTGCCCTTAATCCTTTGATTCAGAAACTTACAAATATGGACATGGGAAATTCTTCTTCTGACTCACCCTTAGACTACGAACAAACTGCTCTCAATCCTTTGATTCAGAAAGTCACAAATATGGACATGGAAAGTTCTTTTTCACAACCCTCTGCATGGGATAAGGCTGCAGCTTCTTTTTTAATTCCTTCTGGCTTCGAAGCAATCTTCTTGCTTTGTTCTGCTCCCAGATTTTTTAATTCAACATCTTTACCTTCCTCCTCATAGACAAAGTTTGTCCATAAGGCTTCTTCTTCCTGTATCTCTTGGACTTTTGTTTCAATGTCCAATGCACAGTATTTGTTAAGGGCCAAAACTCTGGTCTGTTGCTGCTCCTGCTTGCAGCCAATTATCATGGCTTCTTTTTCTTGCTCTTGCACTTTCTGGACTATTGATTTTACATCCAATATTGAAAACTTAATTAGAGCCAAAGACTTGGCTTCTTGTGCTTCATCTCTTTGCCTACAACCAGGCATTATTGTCATCCTTAACGACAACCTCTTCATCAGTACTTTCTTAGACTAAGTGCTTCAGGTGTGTCACCTCCTCATCAGCCGTCACTTCGGCTGAGCCATCAGGTTTCCTCAGTATACTGAGTGGTGTCACTCCTTCAATATACAATTTGGCCTCTGCAAAGTCTACACAGGCTATGAAGGGTTGAGGCTCTGCATCAATTTCCCCTGTCTCTCCATTGCCCAAGGCTATCATTATTTTCTGATGCAAAGAGGAAGGCACACATTTGTTAGTGTGGATCCAATCTCTGCCAAGTAAAACATTGTACTTAGCATTACTATCGATCACGAAGAATGCCGTCATGCAGTCCCTGGTTCCCACACTCAGGTTGATGGGCAGAATTCCCTGAGCCATCTGTTTGTCTCCAGCGAAGCCAGCAATGGTTGTGCTGGTCGGGATTAACCTGGGGTTCCTTTTCCCTAGTTTCTTCAAAGAAGATTTCGGTAGTAAGTTCACCGCTGCCCCATTATCTACCAAGACTCGGTTCAATTGTATCCCATCGAAGAAGGCCTTGATATACAAAGGCTTGACATGTTGTATCATAGAGTTCGAGGGATACTCAAAAGGATATGAGAGGTTAATACTAACCTCTTCTTCACTCTCATATTCAGTTTCCATTGGGGTAGTCATTCCGGAATTATCTTGCACCATACTCGCTTGTGAGTCTTCACTAGAGACTGGAATTGGATCAATTTCTTGCCTCTCTTGGTCCTCATCTCCAGCTTGGAATTCATGTAGTAATATGTGTACCATATTCACTGATACTGAGCCAAATTGAATGGACAGCTGTGCCTGTTTCTTCTCTTGGCCACCTTGTTCAGTCACTTCAGAAGCATCTTCCATGCTGCATTCTGGCACCTCATTAGTAACAGACTCCTTCAAATGGTCTTTTCCGACTAGCTTTTCAACCAAAAACATTTGTTCAGCCATGATGGCTTCGAATATTTCTTCCTCAACCATTCCTTTCTTTTGACCTAGGCCAACTTCTTCTTCTGTCTCGCTATCACTCTCCATCAAAACCTTCTCCAATCCTGCTAGACTAGACTTCTCTCTGGCTTTTAGTTCAGAGTGAACTTTGGCCAATTGTTCTCTGCTACAACCCATTTTGTCTTGTAGAGTTGGTTTTGGAGTATGGTCTGACTTTGGATTCTTCTTCCCTTCCGTCTGGACCAATGAAGAGCTCTCTCCACTTTCTTTCAGGTCTTTCTAGTACTGAGTGTACCGACGCTAAATCTTCCTCCTTTGTGATCTTGAAATTACTGGGACCATATCTGGTTCCTTTGTTTTTGGGTGTTTAAGCAATACCCAATTGTTTGGGGTCACCAAAGGAGGTTTGACCATCCTACCTTGGTTTCCAACAACATCTCTTTGGGTAGATATCTCCCTAGGTTTGTTCTGCATGACAAACCAATCTGGAACTCCAGGTACCCACGAACTTACTGACCCAGATGTTGAACTGTTCTTTTCTTCCTTTGAAACCAACTTCGAAGTTGGCTGTGAAGGCCACTGCTTGGTTCTGGCTTCATGTTTTGGGCCTAACTCAAGCCTTTGATGAAGGTAGCCACTTTCTGTCCTGCGTAATACTGGTCTAGGTGGCCAATCTCTGACGCTGACCCCACAAACTGAACCCCTCTCCGACCTCCTTTCAGAATGACTGCTCTCCATTCTGTAATAGTTAGGTGGCCTGGACTCATATAAAGGCCTCTTGCCTTTAGAATGCATTCTATCAACTGTTGGCTCAACCATTAATGGTTGCTGCCTAACACTAGTTGGGTATGGCCTTTTGTTGTGAGCACTGGTTGGTTTAGGACGTCTCTGCACATCCCTGTAGTATTATTTCCCATCAATCGGGAGCCCTTTCAACTACTTATAGCTCAACCTACACCTGGGACACATTCTTTGGATAACTGCTGCCTCCAAGGAATCATCATCTAGTGTTTCTTCCTCAGAGTCTTTTCTCTGACTTGTAAAGCCTTGTCTAACAACTGGCAGACTTCTAATGTCTTTCTTAACAGTAGCCTGCTGGCAACATGCATTTGCACATTGACCTCTTTTAATTCCTACAGAGATAAATTCTGAAAGTCTGGTACAACAACATTAGCTGCACTTTCTTCAAGTTCTGGAAATGGATTACTGTCGATCCCCATGGCCTTTTCTGCTTTAGCTAAGAATTTTAGACTTCCTTTCCGAATTTGTTCTTGGATCCTGTTTCAAAAAATAATACAGTTTTTAGTCAAGTGAAACCAAGAATTATGCCATTTATAATATATTTTTCCTTTAAGTTCATCTGGAGATGGAATTTTGACTCCTTTTGGTAACTTAAGGAAGTTGGCTGCAAGCAAATGATCAAAAATGTCATTTGCCTTAGTTAAATCGAAAGAGTATTTCCTATGAAAGTCTTTCTTTTTAAACTGTTGGTCAATTGTTGTATCCTTATGAATTAATGCTTCACAAATCACAGGTTCTTTCCCCACAATCTCTGCTGCATCGATCTCATAATTAGGATCTCTATAATATGTCTTGTACGATGCATTATTTCGATCTTGCTCTTCCTCTAATAATGCTTCGTACTTAGACACCCTATAAGTGAGTTTCACTAAGTCTCTGAACTCAGTCGAGTCAAACTTTTTTCGAAACCTAAACTCTAAGCCATTTTGAGCCAATCTCACGAATTCTGGCTCTGGTAAGATGACTCTGCATTTATTTCGAGCCCTTTTAAATCTGGCAATAAACTGAGTAGCCTTCTCATCAGGCCTTTGACTCAACCTTGCCAAGTCTGTCATGGAAACTTCTGGCTCCGATTAGAAGAATTGAGCATGAAAAGCCTCTTCCATTTGTTGCCAAGTCTGGATAGAGCCAGGTGTAAGGTTAATATACCATACAAATGCTCCCCCAGTTAGGGAATTTGAGAATAATCTTAACTTCATATAGTCATTATTAGTAAATTCACCGTATTGAGCAGCAAACCTAGCAATGTGCTCCACTGTTGATTGGTTTTCATTCCCATAAAAAGGACAAAATCTGGTATCCTGAAACCTCTTGGGTATTCATGTACCCTGTCTATCCATTCTGGGTATGGTTTTCTGTACACAGGAGTCTGGCCCCCCCGAGCCATCGGTCCACACATCTCTCTAACAATATCAGCAATTTGGTCTCTATGGACCATATTTTGTTCCTGTTGAACCACACTACTATTGGAGGAACAAACACAGGATTTGGAGGGCAAACTTGTGCCTATGGTCCTCTTGGTCCATAAAGTGGTATATTTGGGACTGGTTGTCCCTGTGGTGCAGGTTGCTGTTGAGGGTGTGGGTAACCCCTTCGAGCCTGTCCTGCGAAAGGACCTGCGAAAGGTGCTGGAATTGGTGTTGTGTCTCTTTCATTTGTAGGAAAACCTTCCAACCCCCCGGGTATAAATTCGAATAAGGGATTAGTGAACCCCCTCGTGCCAGGTATGGCTTCAAACATTGGATTTGGAGCCATTCTTATGCCATTTTCTTGTACTAGGCCAGATCCACCAATTTGCATAGCTTCACTGTTAAGCACTAAGGCATTTTGACCCCCTATAGGCCTCAAAATAGGTTCGTACCAAGACTGAAGTGATGGTCTTTTATAATTTTGATTACTAGTTTGACCATTAGAATGTCCATTAACTTGCATAGGCTGTTTATCTCTAGTCAATCTTTGCCGAGAGACATTTAAAACTTCCTCCATGTGTCTTGCGTTTGTTGGTTGGTGGTTATTCATTCGATCCAAAAAGGATGTTTCTCACATTTCCATCGTGTTCATTAACTGTTGTCCCATGGCATCTACTAGGCCACCCCATGGATTTATTGGCTGAGTAGATGGAACAGTAAATGTTCCAATTCCTTGGTCTCGTCCAATATTATGAGCATGCGGTACTTGTTCTGAAGTGCTGGTCTGTTCGACCATAGGTTCTGATAAAATGGGAGCTTGCACAGGATGTGTTATCACATTATCCTCTGGATTAGGTATCTCTACCTCTCCTTCCACGCCTTCCTCCAAGCGTTCATTTTCTCCTTATCTCTTACGTCTAGCCATTTCAATTAGTCCCACCGGGCGTGCCAAAAATATATGTTGGCTTTTTTGGCTTTTGAAGGTTATTATTGTAATTGCGAGCGTGCCAGCAAGGATCAATCAGTCCTTACAGAAAATTAATTGCCAGCCAATTATCAGACGATTGTGTTTTAGTTCTTTCAGCCTCAATGAAGAGGACTTTTACTGGTGGCTTGATTTAGGAGAATTAAGCAAAATAACAATTAAATGAAGAACAGTTGAAGTATTTCATTAAAATGAAAAACTTACAATGATCCAAACTCAGCCTCGTAGAGGTTTACAGCAACAATCTACTTGAAACTACTCCTATGAAAGTGTAGGAATTTAAAGTACAGGAAAATGAAGACTGGAAATATAAAACTGGAAAAGGAAATAAGTATAATAAGACCTGGTTTTTGGATCTGAGTCTGGGGGTCTTTTTCTAGGCCTTCTCTGCTATTATATACTTCTCGATGGATGACCATCGTTAATTGTATTTCCAACCGTCAGAAGTGCCTCCTCCAGATGATCGCTGATCAATTTTGCCTTACAATTAGCCCCACTGTGCCATCACTTGCAGTTAGGCTTCCCTCATAAATTTGAATTTAAATGTGAGTAACCGTTGAAGCCACATCACCTTGCATCTCTTTGTTGATCCACTACTACTCAAATCTCGTAATAACCAATACTAACTACCACGTGTACGATCAGGATCGAAGACTTGAATAGTCTTCCTGTATTACCCTTATTCTGCCACGCGTCGAATTGTAATTGGCTTATACAAAATATGTAGCCAACAGATATGTACTTTGTTATGCTTTTTGAGACACTCAGAAATTTTAAATTATGAATTGTGGAATAATATTCTTTGAACAGTTTGTCTTTATCAAAACTATGTGTCAAACTAGTTTTTGTCCCATACATCTTATTTTGGAATTATATGTTTTTGAAATTGTATTTATTATCCACACTTCTGCTCATGTTTTTTGTCCCATACTTCTTATTTTGGAATTATACCATGTTTTTGAAATTGTAATTACTATCTACACTTCTATTCATTGAGCTTTCAACTGACTTTGTTGTTTAACATTTTTAGGTGAGAGGACTTAGAGTCAGACAAATAGCTTGGTGGAAGCTTTATTACATGGACCTCTAGGACTCATTTTGGCTAGTTATTTGATTATGGTGCATATACATTATGGTCAAGATTCGTTTAGAATGATTTTATTGTATATTTTAGGAGTTGGTTATGACTTGTTTTGCCCATTTTATATTTTGGCAGATTACTAGATTGTGCATTGGCATATTTATGACATTAAACTATAATTGCATTTTTTGCATTTTAGGTTTTTTTTTTTATTGTCTAACATGGAAAAGTATACAAAACTCACGAAGGATGAGAGAATATAACAGTCAAAAGCAAAGAACTTAAAGCTAGAGGAGGGTAAGACACCCAGCTAGCAAAAAATAACGAATTAGAATTGGCATTGGCCACCCAATTAATAACTCTATTGTTAGATCTTGTCCACATGAACCTCCAAGACCTACATCTAGCATACACGCGAATATTGAAACAAATGCTTGTGTCTCCCACAGAGGTACCGTACACACAAAGCTTTATGATCACCTGGTTGTCACTCTCAATTTCAACTAAAGAGAGGTTGTGCGCCTGGGCGAAAAGACAGGCCATAAGTACGGCACAGGCTTCAGCTTGTAAAGTCGAAGTAGATACGGAAGAGGATACAATGCCATCAACAAAACCTTGGGTTTAGGTCTAGACTTACATAGATACTGCACAGACTTGCGTTGTGGTTTGTTGTCTAGACTTACATATATGCCTTGGGTTTAGGTCTTGTTAGGGAAAATACATGATTCCCCACAAGTAAATCGATCAATGGGAATTAAAATTAATGCAAAAAAATTAAATCAAAAGCAACACAAGAATTTTACATAGTTCCCTCAATGTGAGGTATGTCCACAGGATCAAAATCCAATTCCACTATCAACCAAAAAGTTTCCAAACGATTACAAATGAGACACGAATAGTCTCACAAACCACTCTTAGGTGAATTCTAAATAATCACAAATAAACAAGAGAAAAGACCTCACGAAATAAATGAACAAAAGTCTTCGAAACCAGAGTTGAAAATGGCCCAAAATAATAGACTAAATCAAATCTATTAAACCAACCGAATTCGAAGTAGCCATAAACGAAACAGAGTAATTTTCCGAAGCTTGAGCAAATCACTGCCACCAAACTTAAATGCCACCACAGCAATACCGAGAATGATGATCCAAATTTGTAGCAACCACCATTT
>NW_021029640.1:1450730-1464211 GCF_004153795.1 Camellia sinensis | reverse complement strand
GTAAATTACTAATTAAATTCCCAGAAAATTCTCAGTAAATTATTCAATAAATTCTCAATTAATTACTTGGTAAATTTCTAGTAAATACTCAGTAAATTACATAGAAAATTCAAAGTAAATTTTTCATAATTTCACGAAAAATTACTCAATAAAATCTGAGAAAATTACTCAGAACATTACCCAGTAAATTGCTATGTAAGTTACTCGATAAATTACTTAGTAAATTATAAAGTAAATTACTTAGATAATTCTCAATAAATTCCCATTAAATTACTTAGTTAATTCCAGTAAATTACTAATTAAATTACCAAGAAATTCACAAAAAATTATTCCATAAATTCTCAATTAATTACTCAGTAAATTCTTTGTAAATCCCTAGAAAATTATTTAGAAAATTCGAAGTAAATTTTTCATAATTTCACGGTAAATTACTCAATCAAAATCTCAGTAAATTACTCAATGAATTCTCAGTAAATTACTTAGTAAATTCCCAGTAAATTGCTAAGTAAATTACTCAGTAAATTCCCAGTAAATTACACGGTAAATTACTTAGTAAATTCAAATTAAATTACTCAAAAAATTCTTAGTAAATTATAAATTAAATTACTTAGAAAATTCTAAATAACTTCCCAATAAATTACTTAGTAAATTCTCAGTAAATTACTAATTAAATTCCCAAGAAATTCTTAGAAAATTATTCAGTAAATTCTCAATTAATTACTCATTAAATTCCTTGTAAATCCTTAGTAAATTATTTAGAAAATTCGAAGTAAATTTTTCTTAATTTCACGGTAAATTACTCAATAAAATCTCAGTAAATTACTCGTTGAATTCTAAGTAAATTACTCAGTAAATTCTCATTAAATTATTTTGAAAATTCGAAGTAAATTATAAAGTAAATTACTTAGAAAATTTTCAATAAATTCCCAGAAAATTCTCAGTAAATTACTTAGTAAATTCTCAGTAAATTACTAATTAAATTCCCAGGAAATTCTCAGTAAATTATTCAGTAAATTCTCAATTAATTACTCGGCAAATTTCTAGTAAATCCTCAGTAAATTATATAGAAAATTCAAAGTAAAATTTTCATAATTTCACGGTAAATTACTCAATAAAATCTCAGTAAATTACTCATTGAATTCTCAGTAAATTACTCTGAACATTACCCAGTAAATTGCTAAGTAAATTACTCAGTAAATTCTGATTAAATCACTCAGAAAATTCCAAATAAATTACTTGGTAAATTAATTAGTAAATTCTCATTAAATTACTCAGAAAATTCTCAGTAAATTATAATATAAATTACTTAGAGAATTCTCAATAAATTCCCAGTAAATTCTCAGTTAATTACTTAATAAATTCTCAGTAAATTACTAATTAAATTCCCAAGAAATTCTCAGAAAATTATTCAGTAAATTCTCAATTAATTACTCAGTAAATTCCTTCTAAATCCTTAGTATATTATTCAGAAAATTCGAAGTAAAATTTTCATAATTTCACGGTAAATTACTCAATAAAATCTCAGCAAATTAATCATTGAATTCTCAGTAAATTACACAGAACATTACCCAGTAAATTGCTAAGTAAATTACTCAGTAAATTCTGAGTAAAACAATCAGGAAATTCCCAGGAAATTACTTGGTAAATTACTCAGCAAATTCTCATTAAATTAGTCAGAAAATTCTCAGTAATTATAAAGTAAATTACTGAAAAATTAACAATAAATTCCCAGTAAATTACTAATTAAATTCCCAAGAAATTCTCAGAAAATTATTCAGTAAATTCTCAATTAATTAGTTAGTAAATTTCTTGTAAATCCTCAGTAAATAATTTAGAAAATTCGAAGTAAATTTTTCATAATTTCACGGTAAATTACTCAATAAATTCTCAGTAAATTACTCAATGAATTCTCAGCAAATTACTCAAAACATTACCTAGTAAATTGCTAAGTAAATTACTTAGTATATTCTGAGTAAATCACTCAGTAAATAGCCAGTAAATTACTTAGTAAATTCTCATTAAATTACATGGAAAATTCTAAATAAATTTCCAGGAAATTCTCAGAAAGTTACTAACTAAATTCAGAAGAAATTCTCAGTAAATTATTCAGTAAATTCTCAATTAATTACTCGGTAAATTTTAGGTAAATCCTCAGTAAATTATATAGAAAATTCAAAGTAAATTTTTCATAATTTCACGGTAAATTACTCAATAAAATCTCAGTAAATTTACTCATTGAATTCTCAGAAAATTACTCAGAACATTACCCAGTAAATTGCTAAGTAAATTACTCGGTAAATTACTCAGTAAATTCAAATTAAATTACTCAGAAAATTCTCAGTAAATTATAAATTAAATTATTAGAAAATTCTAAATAAATTCCCAGTAAATTACTTAGTTAATTCCAGTAAATTACTAATTAAATTCCCAAGAAATTCTCAGAAAATTATTCGGTAAATTCCTTGTAAATCCTTATTAAATTATTTAGAAAATTTGAAGTAAATTTTTCATAATTTCACGGTAAATTACTCAATAAAATCTCAGTAACTTACTCATTGAATTCTCAATAAATTACTCAGAACATTACAAAGAAAATTGCTAAGTAAATTACTCGGTAAATGATACAGTAAATTCAAATTAAATTACTCTGAAAATTCTCAGTAAATTATAAAGTGAACTACTTAGAAAATTATAAATAAATTCCTAGTAAATTACTAAGTTAATTCCAGTAAAATACTAATTAAATTCCCAAGAAATTCTCAGTTAATTACTCAGTAAATTCCTTGTAAATCCTCAATAAATTATTTAGAAAATTCGAAGTAAATTTTTCATAATTTCACGGTAAATTACTCAATAAAATCTCAGTAACTTACTCATTGAATTCTCAATAAATTACTCAGAACATTACAAAGAAAATTGCTAAGTAAATTACTCAGTAAATTCTGAGTAAATCACTTAGTAAATACCCAGTAAATTACTGTAAATTACTTAGTAAATTCTCAGTAAATTACTAATTAAATTCCCAAGAAATTCTCAGAAAATTATTCAGTAAATTCTCAATTAATTACTCAGTAAATTCCTTGTAAATCCACAGTAAATTATTTAGAAAATTCGAAGTAAATTTTTCATAATTTCAAGGTAAATTACTCAATAAATTTTCAGTAAATTACTTAATGAATTCTCAGCAAATTACTCAGAACATTACCCAGTAAATTGCTAAGTAAATTACTTAGTATATTCTGAGCAAATCACTCAGTAAATACCCAGTAAATTACTTAGTGAATTCTCATTAAATTACATAGAAAATTTCCAGTAAATTATAAAGTAAATTACTTAGAAAATTCCAAATAAATTTCCAGTAAATTCTCAGTAAATTACTTAGTAAATTCTCAGTAGATTACTAATTAAATTCAGAAGAATTTCTCAGTAAATTATTCAGTAAATTCTCAATTAATTACTCGGTAAATTTCAAGTAAATCCTCAGTAAATTACATAGAAAATTCGAAGTAAATTTTTCATAATTTCACGGTAAATTACTCAATAAAATCTCAGTAAATTACTCATTGAATTCTCAGTAAATTATTCAGAACATTACCCAGTAAATTGCCAAGTAAATTACTCAGTAAATTTAAATTAAATTACTCAGAAAATTCTCAGTAAATTATAAAGTAAATTACTTAGAAAATTCTCAATAAATTCCCAGTAAATTACTTAGTAAATTCTTAGTAAATTACTAATTAAATTCCCAAGAAATTCTCAGAAAATTTTTCTGTAAATTCTCAATTAATTACTAAGTAAATTCCTTGTAAATCCTCAGTAAATTATTTAGAAAATTCGAAGTAAATTTTTCGTAATATCACGGTAAATTACTTAATAAAATCTCAGTAAATTACTCATTGAATTCTCAGTAAATTCTGACTAAATCACTCAGTAAATTCGAAAGTAAATTACCTAGAAAATTCTCAACAAATTTCCAGTAAATTCTTAGTAAATTACTAATTAAATTCCCAAGAAATTCTCAAAAAATTATTCAGTAAATCCTCAATTAATTACTCAGTAAATTCCTTGTAAATCCTTAGTAAATTATTTAGAAAATTCGAAGTAAATTTTTCATAATTTCACGGTAAATTACTCAATAAAATCTCAGTAAATTACTCCTTGAATTCTCAGTAAATTACTCAGAACATTACCCAGTAAATTGCTAAGTAAATTACTTGGTAAATTACTCAGTAAATTCCAATTAAATTACTCAAAAAATTATTAGTAAATTATAAAGTAAATTACTTAGAAAATTCTCAATAAATTCCCAGTAAATTACTTTGTAAATTCACAGAAAATTACTAATTAAATTCCCAAGAAATTCTCAGAAAATTATTCAGTAAATTCTCAATTAATTACTCAGTAAATTCCTTGTAAATCCTTAGTAAATTATTTAGAAAATACGAGGTAAATTTTTCATAATTTCACGGAAAATTACAAAATAAAATCTCAGTAAATTACTCACTGAATTCTCAGTAAATTACTCAGAACATTACCCAGTAAATTGCTAAGTAAATTACTTGGTAAATTACTCAGTAAATTCCAATTAAATTACTCAGAAAATTATTAGTAAATTATAAAGTAAATTACTTAGAAAATTCTCAATAAATTCCAAGTAAATTACTTAGTAAATTCACAGTAAATTACTAATTAAATTCCCAAGAAATTCTCAGAAAATTATTCAATAAATTCTCAATTAATTACTCAGTAAATTCCTTGTAAATCCTCAATAAATTATTTAGAAAATTCGAAGTAAATTTTTCATAATTTCACGGTAAATTACCGAATAAATTCTCAGTAAATTACTCATTGAATTCTCAGTAAATTACTCTGAACATTACCCAGTAAATTGCTAAGTAAATTACTCGGTAAATTATTCAGTAAATTCAAATTAAATTATTCAGAAAATTCTCAGTAAATTATAATGTAAATTACTTAGAAAATTCTCTATAAATTCCTAAAAAATTATCAGAAAATTATTCAGTAAATTCTAAATTAATTACTCAGTAAATTCCTTGTAAATCCTCAATAAATTATTTAGAAAATTCGAAGTAAATTTTTCATAATTTCATGGTAAATTACCCAATAAATTCTCAGTAAATTACTCAATGAATTCTAAGCAAATTACTCAGAACATTACCCAGTAATTTGCTAAGTAAATCACTCAGTAAATACCCAGTAAATTACTCAGTAAATTCACATTAAATTACTTAGAAAATTCTCAGTAAATTATAACCTAAATTACTTAGAAAATTCTCAATAAATTCCCCGTAAATTCTCAGTAAATTACTAATTAAATTCCCAAGAAATTCTCAGTAAATTATTCAGTAAATTCTCAATTAATTACTCGGTTAATGTCTAGTAAATCCTTAGTAAATTATATAGAAAATTTGAAGTAAATTTTTTATAATTTCACGGAAATTACTCAATAAAATCACAGTAACTTACTCATTGAATTCCCAGAAAATTACTTAGAACATTACCCAATAAATTGCTGAGTAAATTACTCAGTAAATTCCCAGTAAATTACGCGGTAAATTACTCAGTAAATTCAAAATAAATTACTTAGAAAATTCTCTGTAAATTATAAAGTAAATTACTTCGAAAATTCTTAATAAATTCCCAATAAATTACTTAGTAAATTCTCAGTAAATTAAAAATTAAATTTCCAAGAAATTCTCAGAAAATTATTCAGTAAATTCTCAATTAATTACTATGTAAATTCCTTGCTAATACTCAGTAAATTATTTAGAAAATTCGAAGTAAATTTTTCATAATTTCACGGTAAATTACTCAATAAAATCTCAGTAAATTAGTCATTGAAATCTCAGTAAATTCTGACTAAATCACTCAGTAAATACCCGGTAAATTACTCTGTAAATTACTCAGTAAATTCTCATTAAATTACTTAGTCAAATCTCGGTAAATTACTCGATAAATTACTCAGTAAATTCTCATTAAATTACCTAGAAAATT
Source organism: Camellia sinensis (assembly GCF_004153795.1). Classification (NCBI taxonomy): domain Eukaryota; kingdom Viridiplantae; phylum Streptophyta; class Magnoliopsida; order Ericales; family Theaceae; genus Camellia; species Camellia sinensis. The sequence goes on along the minus strand of NW_021029640.1, from coordinate 1,458,196 downwards.
CTCAATAAATTCCCAGTAAATTCTCAGTAAATTACTAATTAAATTCCCCAGAAATTCTCAAAAAATTATTCAGTAAATTCTCAATTAATTACTCAGTAAATTCCTTGTAAATCCTCAATAAACTATTTGGAAAATTCGAAGTAAATTTTTCATAATTTCATGGTAAATTACTCAAGAAATTCTCAGTAAATTACTCAATGAATTCTCAGCAAATTACTTAGAACATTACCCAGTAAATACCCAGTAAATTACTCAGTAAATTCTCATTAAATTACTCAGAAAATTCTCAGTAGATTATAAAGTAAATTACTTAGAAAATTCTAAATAAATTCCTAGTAAATTCTCAGTAAATTACTTAGTAAATTCTCGGTAAATTATTCAATAAATTCTCAATGAATTCTCAGCAAATTACTCAGAACATTACCCAGTAAATTGCTAAGTAAATTACTCAGTAAATACCCAGTAAATTACTCAGTAAATTCTCATTAAATTACTCAGAAAATTCTCAGTAAATTATAAAGTAAATTACTTAGAAAATTCTCAATAAATTCCCAGTAAATTCTAAGTAAATTACTAATTAAATTCCCATGAAATTCCCAATAAATTCTCAGCAAATTACTCAGAACATTACCCAGTAAATTGATAAGTAAGTTACTCAGTAAATTCTGAGTAAATCACTCAGTAAATACCCAGTAAATTACTCAGTAAATTCTCACTAAAATACTCAGAAAATTCTCAGTAAATTATAAAGTAAATTATGTAGAAAATTCTAAATCAATTCCCAGTAAATTCTCAACAAATTACTTAGTAAATTCTCAGTAAATTACTAATTAAATTCCCAAGAAATTCTCAGTAAATTATTCAGTAAATTCTCAATTAATTACTAAGTAAATTCCTTGTAAATCCTCAGTAAATTATTTAGAAAATTTGCAGTAAACTTTTCATAATTTCACGGTAAATTACTCAATAAAATCTCTGTAAATCACTCTTTGAATTCTCAATAAATTACTCAGATCATTACCCAATAAATTGCTAAGTAAATTACTCAGTAAATTCTGAGTAAATCACTCAGTAAATACCCAGTAAATTACTCGATAAATTACTCAGTAAATTCTCATTAAATTACTTAGAAAATTCTCAGTAAATTCTAAAGTAAATTACTTAGAAAATTCTCAGTAAATTACTTAGTAAATTCTCAGTAAATTACTAATTAAATTCCCACGAAATTCTCAGAAAATTATTCAGTAAATTCTCAATTAATTACTCAGTAAATTCTTGTAAATCCTTAGTAAATTATTTAGAAAATTTGAAAGTAAATTTTTCATAATTTCGCCGTAAATTACCGAATAAAATCTCAGTAAATTACTCTTTGAATTCTCAATAAATTACTCAGAACATTACCCAGTAAAATGCTAAGTAAATTACTCAGTAAATTCTGAGTAAATCACTCAGTAATTACCCAGTAAATTACTCGGTAATTTACTCAGTAAATTACTTAGAAAATTCTCAATAAATTCCCCGTAAATTCTCAGTAAATTACTAATTAAATTCCTAAGAAATTCTCAGAAAATTTTTCAGTAAATTCTGAATTAATTACTCGGTAAATTCCATGCAAATCCTTAGTAAATTATGTTGAAAATTCGAAGTAAATTTTTCATAATTTCACGGTAAATTACTCAATTAAATCTCAGTAAATTACTCATTGAATTATCAGTAAATTACTCAGAACATTACCTCGTAAATTTCTAAGTAAATTACTCAGTGAATTCAAATTAAATTACTCAGAAAATTCTCAGTAAATTATAAAGTAAATCACGTAGAAAATTCTCAATAAATTCCCAGTAAATTACTTAGTAAATTCTCAGTAAATTACTAATTAAATTCCCAAGAAATTCTCAGAAAATTATTCAGTAAATTCTTAATTAATTACTCAGTAAATTCCTTGTAAATCCTCAGTAAATTATTAAGAAAATTCGAATTAAATTTTTCATAAATTCACGGTAAATTACTCAATAAATTCTGAGTAAATCACTCAGTAAATACCCAGTAAATTACTCTGTAAATTCTCATTAAATTACTTAGAAAATTCTCTGTAAATTATAATGTAAATTACTTAGAAAATTCACAATAAATTCCTAGTAAATTACTCAGTAAATTCTGAGTAAATCACTCAGTAAATACGCAGTAAATTACTCAATAAATTCTTATTAAATTACTCAAAAAATTCTCAGTAAATTATAAAGTAAATTACTCAGAAAATTCTCAATAAATTCCTAGGAAATTCTCAGTAAATTACTAATTCAATTCCCAAGAAATTCTCAGTAAATCATTCAGTAAATTCTCAATTAATTACTTGGTAAATTTCTACTAAATCCTCAGTAAATTACATAGAAAATTTGAATTTAATTTTTCATAATTTCACGGTAAATTACTCAGTGAATTCTCAGGAAATTACTGAGAACATTACCTAGTAAATTGCTAAGTAAATTACTCAGTAAATTCTGAGTAAATCACTCAGTAAATACCAAGTAAATTACTCAGTAAATTTTCATTAAATTACTCAGAAAATTCTCAGTAAATTATAAAGTAAATTACTTAGAAAATTCTCAGTAAATTCCCAGGAAATTACTTAGTAAATTCTCAGTAAATCATTCAATAAACTCTCAATTAATTACTCGGTAAATTTCTAGTAAATCCTCAGTAAATTATATAGAAAATTCGAAGTAAATTTTTCATAATTTCACGGTAAATTACTCACTAAAATCTCAGTAAATTACTCAGAACATAACCCAGTAAATCGCTAAGTAAATTACTCAGTAAATTCCCTGTAAATTACTCGGTAAATTACTCAGTAAATTCAAATTAAATTACTCAGAAAATCCTCAGTAAATTATAAAGTAAATTACTTAGAAAATTCTCATTAAATTCCCAATAAATTACTTAGTAAATTCTCAGTAAATTGCTAATTAAATTCCAAAGAAATTCTCAGAAAATTATTCAGTAAATTCTCAATTAATTACTAAGTAAATTCCTTGTAAATCCTTAGTAAATTATTTAGAAAATTCGTAGTAAATTTTTCAAAATTTCTCGGTAAATTACTCAGAACATTACCTAGTAAATTGCTAAGTAAATTATTCAGAAAATTCTGAGTATATCACTCAGTAAATACCCAGTAAATTACTCGGTAAATTACCAAGTAAATTTTCATTAAATTACTCAAAAAATTCTTAGTAAATTATTAAGTAAATTACTTAGAAAATTCTCAGTAAATTACTTACTAAATTCTCAGTAAATTATTTAGTAAATTCTCAATTAATTACTCAGTAAATTCCTTGTAAATCCATAGTAAATTATTTAGAAAATTCGAAGTAAATTTTTCATAATTTCACGGTAAATTACCCAATAAAATCTCAGGAAATTACTCATTGAATTCTCAGTAAATTACTCAGAACATTACCCAGAAAATTGCTAAGTAAATTACTCGGTAAATGATACAGTAAATTCAAATTAAATTACTCAGAAAATTCTCAGTAAATTATAAAGTAAATTACTTAGAAAATTCTCAATAAATTCCCAGTAAATTACTTAGTAAATTCTCAATAAATTACTAATTAAATTCCCAAGAAATTCTTAGAAAATTATTCAGTAAATTCTCAAATAATTACACAGTCAATTCCTTGTAAATCCTCAATAAATTATTTAGAAAATTCGAAATAAATTTTTCATAATTTCACGGTAAATTACTCAATAAATTCTCCGAAAATTACTCAATGAATTCTCAGCAAATTACTCAGAACATTACCTAGTAAATTGCTAAGTAAATTACTCAGTAAATACCCAGTAAATTACTCAGTAAATTCTCATTAAATTACTCAGAAAATTCTCAGTAAATTATAAAGTAAATTACTTAGAAAATTCTCAATAAATTCCCAGTAAATTCTCAGTAAATTCTAAGTAAATTACTAATTAAATTCCCAAGAAATTATTCAGTAAATTCTAAATTAATTACCCAGTAAATTTGTAGTAAATCCTCAGTAAATTGTACAGAAAATTCGAAGTAAATTTTTCATAATGTCACGGCAAATTACTCAATAAAATCTCAGTAAATTACTCATTGAATTCTCAGAAAATTACTCAGAACATAACCCAGTAAATTTCTAAATAAATTACTCAGTAAATTCCCAGTAAATTACTCGATAAATTACTCAGTAAATTCAAATTAAATTACTCAGAAAATTCTCAGTAAATTATAAAGTAAAATACTTTGAAAATTATAAATGAATTTCCAGTAAATTACTTAGTAAATTCTCAGTAAATTACTAATTAAATTCCCAAGAAATTCTATGAAAATTATTCAGTAAATTCTCACTTAATTACTAAGTAAATTCCTTGTAAATCTTCAGCAAAATTACTCATTGAATTCTCAGTAAATTACTCAGAAAATTACCTAGAACATTGCTAAGTAAATTACTTAGTAAATTCCTAGTAAATTACACGGTAAATTACTTAGTAAATTCAAATTAAATTACTCAGAAAATTCTCAGTAAATTATAAAGTAAATTACTTAGAAAATTCTCAATAAATTCCCAATAAATTACTTAGTAAATTATAAGTAAATTACTAATTAAATTACCAAGAAATTCTCAAAAAATTATTCAGTAAATTCCTGGTAAATCCTTAGTAAATTATTTAGAAAATTCAAAGTAAATTTTTCATAATTTCACGATAAATTACTCAATAAAATCTCAATAAATTACTCATTGTATTCTCTGTAAATTACTCAGAACATTACCCAGTAAATTGCTAAGTAAATTACTCAGTAAATTCTGAGTAAATCACCCAGGAAATTCTCAGTAAATTACTCAGAAAATTCTCAGTAAATTATAAAGAAAATTACTTAGAAAATTCTCACTAAATTCCCAGTAAATTCTCAGAAAATTACTAATTAAATTCCCAAGAAATTCTCAGTAAATTCTCAATTAATTACTCAGTAAGCTCCTAGTAAATCCTCAGTAAATTATTTAGAAAATTCGTAGTAAATTTTTCAAAATTTCACGGTAAATTACTCAATAAAATCTCAGTAAATTACTCATTGAATTCTCAGTAAATTAATCAGAACATTACCCAATAAATTGCTAAGTAAATTACTCAGTAAATTCTGAGTAAATCACTCAGCAAATACCAAGTAAATTACTCGGTAAATTACCCAGTAAATTTTCGTTAAGTTACTCAGAAAATTATCAGTAAATTATTAAGTAAATTACTTAGAAAATTCTCAATAAATTCCTAGTAAATTATCAGTAAATTACTTAGTAAATTCTCAGTAAATTACTAATTAAATTCCCAGGAAATTCTCAAAAAATTATTCAGTAAATTCTCAATTAATTACTCAGTAAATTCCTTGTAAATCCTCAATAAATTATTTAGAAAATTCGAAGTAAATTTTTCATAATTTCACGGTAAATTACTCAATAAATTCTCTGTAAATTACTCAATGAATTCTTAGCAAATTACTCAGAACATTACCCATTAAATTGCTAAGTAAATTACTCGATAAATTATTCAGTAAATTCAACTTAAATTACTCAGAAAATTCTCAGTAAATTAGAAAAGTAAATTGCTTGGAAAATTCTAAATAAATTCCCAGTAAATTACTTAGTAAATTCCCAGTAAATTACTTAGTAAATTATTCAGTAAATTCTCAATTAATTACTCAGAAAATTCCTTGTAAATCCTCAATAAATTATTTAGAATATTCGAAGTAAATTTTTCATAATTTCACGGTAAATTACTCAATAAATTACTCAATGAATTCTCAGCAAATTACTCAGAACATTACCCAGTAAATTGCTAAGTAAATTACTAAATAAATTCTGAGTAAATCACTCAGTAAATACCCAGTAAATTACTCAGGAAATTCTTATTAAGTTACTCCGAAAATTCTCAGTAAATTATAAAGTAAATTACTTAGAAAATTCTCAATAAATTCTGAATAAATTACATAGTAAATTCTCAGTAAATTACTAATTAAATTCTCAAGAAATTCTCAAGAAATTATTCAATAAATTCTCAATAAATTACTAAGTAAATTCCTTGTAAATTCTCATTAAATTATTTAGAAAATTCGAAGTAAATTTTTCAAAATTTCATAGGAAATTACTCAATAAAATCTTAGTAAATTACTCATTGAATTCTCAGAAAATAACTCAGAACATTACCCAGTAAATTGCTAAGTATATTACTCAGTAAATTCCAATAAATTACTCGGTAAATTACTTAGTAAATTCAAATTAAATTACTCAGAAAATTTTCAGTAAATTATAAATTAAATTACGTAGAAAATTCTCAATAAATTCCTAGTAAATTACTTAGTAAATTCTCAATAAATTACTAATTAAATTCCCAAGAAATTCTCAGAAAATTATTCAGTAAATTCTCAATTAATTACTCGGTAAATTTCTAGTAAATCCTCAGTAAATTATAGAGAAAATTCAAAGTAAATTTTACATAATTTCACGGTAAATTACTCATTGAATTCTCAGTAAATTACTCAGAACATTACCCGGTAAATTGCTAAGTAAATTACCCAGTAAATTCCCATTAAATTACTCAAAAAATTCTCCGCAAATTATAAAGTAAAATACTTAGAAAATTCTCAATAAATTCCCAGTAAATTCTCAGTAAATTATTCAGTAAATTCTCATTTTCTCGGTAATTTCTGTAAATCTGTAATTATATTAGAATTCGAGTATTTATTATATTTACGGTAATTACTCAATTCTTAGTAATTTATTGAATTCTCAGAAATTACTTCGCATTACAGTAATTGCCTAGTAATCATAGTAATTCCCAGTAATTATCGGTAATTAATCGTAATTTCAATTAATTACTCAGAAAATTCTCAATAAATTATAAAGTAAATTACATACAAAATTCTCAATAAATTCCCAGTAAATTACTTTGTAAATTCTCAGTAAATTACTAATTAAATTCCCCAGAAATTCTCAAAAAATTATTCAGTGAATTTTCAATTAATTACTCGGTAAATATCTAGTAAATCCTCCGTAAATTATATAGAAAATTCAAAGTAAGTTTTTCATAATTTCCAGGTAAATTACTCAATAAAATCTTAGTAAATTACTCATTGAATTCTTAGTAAATTACTCAGAACATTAAGTAGTAAATTGCTAAGTAAATTACTCAGTAAATTCAGAGTAAATCACTCTGTAAATACCCAGTAAATTACTCAGTAAATTCTCCGCAAATTATAAAGTAAATTACTTAGAAAATTCTCAATAAATTCCCAGTAAATTCTCAGTAAATTATTCAGTAAATTCTTAATTAATTACTCGGTAAATTTCTAGTAAATCCTCAGTAAATTATATAGAAAATTCAAAGTAAGTTTTTCATAATTTCCAGGTAAATTACTCAATAAAATCTTAGTAAATTACTCATTGAATTCTCAG